>JAIGNY010000843.1:187500-232500 GCA_020152595.1 Chiridota heheva
TCTAAAGTTCAATTTCATTAGTGACAAGTGTTTATTTCTCATAATTCAAAAAAGAAAGTAAGGTACAAATGTACAAATGAACAAAGACAACAAATTACACACATAATTCAATTTTCTGTTTTGTTAATTTGCAGATGCACTACTAATTGCCATGCTGTCGTAAAACTTTTCGTGAAACAACATCATCTACCCCGGGGTAGAGGGAGAACAACCCTATCAGAAATATAATAAAGCCCTTTAGGAGGCTCAAAACTATCCGCTATGGCGGCATGTACTAAGAACAACAGAACAAGGCTGTCCCCTTAGACCGCGCCGTGCCACCCCGAGCTTGCACAAAGAAGCCCTGTCATAGATTGTAAAATCAATCCCCCAGTTCAGCCCACAACAGTTTCTTTGCCGTAAGGGAGAAGTATTCAACATGTCTTGGACATGTACAGAAGTAATTGTTGTCGTCTTCTGCATCATAAGCCATAGTTGTATTTGACGCAAACTTAAAGTTTTCGTCACGTCTCAAAAAAAGTTTCTTGTTTATCAGCCGGACATAAACAGCGTGTATGCCTCTTATGTAGTAATTACTCAGATTTTTCTTTAAAAGTATGTATCTTCAAGCAAAGTCTCCCTCACCCACCCCTTGGATAAAATAGCTGGCATCGCATACTTGGAATATGTCTCATATATCAAAAGTAGGGCGCGGGCGAATGTCTGAGAAAACCAAAAAAACACCCCATGTCCTCATTTCTGAGACGACGCACTTTACCATCAACTTTACGAAACTGACGGGAGTTACTGATGAATTCCCGGGGCCCCCTCATTCTCAAAGTAGTAAGCTGATGCTCAAATAAATCAGATAGGTATGGTAAGGCCCCTACTTTTGTGAAATGAGTCTGTAACATCATGGCGAACCCCCAAGCAAATCTCAAATCTCACGAAACATCCATCATAATTTCACGCCATGTCAACCCTTTTATTGTGCTCTTATTCGTATCATACACTCGAATTCTCGAGTATTCTTTTGGGGTAGGATCGTTCCCTAAACACTAAAGGCAGCCCCGGTGTTGACATAGCATCTTTGAGAGCCTTCTCTTTGTTTTCTAAAGCATTTCGCTTGGCCTCCACATGAAGAATTTGCCATCTAGCAAACTGATATTTCACATTCTCATCCAAGGGGCATCCTAGAGCTAGCATTTGCTCAGCTATGCAATTGCAGTCAACACAGGCAATAATTACAGCCTCAAAATACCTGCAAAAGGGCAATCAGTTTATCAAGGCGCTGCATTGACAGTATGGCTTCGGTATATGGTACCTCTGTCGAGAGGAGGGGGAACCCGTTCAAACCTTTGACATGCAAATTTGGAACTTTGTTCGAGATATCGGAAAAACAGGTATCATTAGTATCTACATGTAAAACCGTACTTAAATGGCGATGGTCAAGACTTCCAAAGAGGCCTACCATATCCATCATATATTCCTGACCATCCTTGACATAACGAAAAATAGCTTTAGACCATGTTTAAATTTTTTTTAGCATGGACTGATGGAGGCCTACCATCTCTAACTTATGGAACCAAAAACTATCCTTGAGGGCTTCAGAAATCTCCCGGCGGCGTGATCTAAATTCAACGTAGTCCGCAGACCGTCGTACATACACTTTGTCGCTACCTCATTGCCCATGTGCCATTTAGATGACCAAACGCCTATAGGAGAGAAACAAGAAAACTTCTAATCTTTCTTCTTCATTAATCTCTTCCACATGCTACTGTTAAGAAAAATACAGACTGCCTGTGTCTGTAAATTCAAACCGATAGTTGTTGACTGTCTAGTGCCGTCAATCTTGTGAAACCAATTTCTAAAATCTAAAGCCGTTCTACCGGCATAGTGATTAACAGATACTACTTGTACGGGTGATAATTCTACCCGCTGCCTTTAATGAAGAGAAGTAGATTCATGCAAAATCATATCAATGTCTGTTGCAGACATAGCTTTGACCAATTTATCCCTATAATCCTGCAAAACACAATAATCATTAACTGATATTGTATATACAAATGCAAAAAAGCCTGTCTTTGACGAACCTTTCTGCCGCCTTACCCCTTCTGTAATTTTCAAAGCTTTCAAAGACTCCATCTTACTGCTCCCTGTGGCTTTCTCCAAAGTTGCTGAGGGATCTTGTTAAAATCAGATAAAGACTTAAACATAACAAACTCCCCCACCCGTCTCGAAAAATAGGACTATCCAAGAGAATATGCAAAAAGTGTTTCATGCTAATACTGAAACAAAAGCTTGTTACCTCTCTTACATTTAACCCCGTGCTTTTTTCTCCTCTGCAAGGACCGGTTCGTCAGGCTCACTCTCTGATTCCGACTGCCTCTGAGATTCTTCGTCAGATGCATAGCCGTCCGAACCCCCTCCTTCCTTTCGTCTCCTCCATGTCAGACGTGTCTGGGCTGTCAGTTTCCATCTTGATCACAGTAGGCTGCTCTTGTTTGTTGCTCTTAAACTTTGTCTGCTCGGGTTCGTCAAGGACATCGCTACCGTGCACGGCTGTGTTGCTGATCCTTCTCTTCAGGCTAAGCTTGGATTTTCTTGGAGGTGGCCCTGGCGTAGCAGGCACTCGCAGAGGCAAAGATGGCTTAATTTGCAGTTGTTTCTTTGAGGATAAGGCTAGCATACCGTCAGCAACGGGTACCGATTTCGAATTCTTTACAGACGACATGATGAGTTTTTGTAATAGAAAGGGTATGATTTTCTAAACAAAAAAGTGTAGTACATGTATATGCTTTGGTATATTTTTTGGAAGACCAAAAGTAATGAAGTAAACCTAAATTTGCAGTGCTTATATAATATTTTCTACTCAAAAAATAAGCAAATTTGACCACAGCAACTTTAAGCCAATTGCACAACGTGCGTTTCACATTTTGACCACCGTGTAAATTCTGTCGGCAAAGTTGGTAAAATGTAAATCATTTTTTATCCTAACGGAAAAAAATATGACAATACCATTCTGTCATTTTCGTCTAAATTCGTCTTATCAAACATATCTAATATTGTTTCAAATTGTACACCTCTACATCTATGATGAAAAAAAAACACCATACAATAAAGACCACATGATAAAGAGAAATCTGGCTGTACTTGAATATTTGATCTGCTAATATGTGAAAATTTATTTACGAATTCTTCGATAAGCTCTGGTCCTTTCTCCCCAAACGAATCAAAGAATTAAATAAAGTGCAGCCCAGTAATATAATAACACACCCAATGCTGCCCGCTTTTCCACTTAAAATCTGTCTCTGAGATAATAGCGCTTGGAAATTTGTGGACATGATAGAAGAGCTTATCTGGAAGGGGGGGGGGATTTTCGGGGGGCAAAATTTACTATCACACTTGTCTTTTGTAATCATTTTGGCATTAAGAGCTAAGTAACACCAGCAAGAACGTAACTTACCAACATCAAAACTATAGTGTCAACCCCTGCTGCTTAGAAGTCTACAGCAGATCGTTCTACAAAGAAACTCAAAGCCTTCGAAATGTTCGTGTTAAGAACTGAAGAACGACCTTGCCATTTCCTTTCCTGATTCAGATGCTGATTTAGAACTTGAGATTTAATCATACTAAGAGGACCTTATGAAGCAAATTGCATCTAAATATTCTCTCAATAAATGACGATATACCAAAATGAGGAAAATTGGTAAAGCTCATATGAAGGAATTTGGGTAGCAAAGTGATATCCTATACCATGGACTACAGTGTATGTATATTTGAAACGTGTCGTAAGTTGTGCAGCTTTCCGAATAAGCACTAAAAGAGAACATCAATGATGTTGTAGCTCAATACCCGATAAATGCAATATATATGGGAAAGATAACATTATGGTTCACCTTGAGTGCTGCTTTTGATTTTTCCATTGATGGCATGTCACTACCACAAATATATGAATTATCCTTCATTTTTCGCAATATATAGTATATATGGTTGATAAGATATTGTACTCGTTGTGTGTGTGTGTGTGCATGTGTGCGTATGCAACAATTAATTTTGTGTCGCTTAAAACTTAAAAATATCTAATTACACACATGAACCAAAATTGGTGGACGGGTACCCCTGGCCCGGAACTTTTGTCTTAAATTTTTTGGGGTACAAAGGTCACAGATCAAATGGGACAAGATTTTGGTGATGGCTGTATCTTTTGAAGGAATTATTTGGTATCTTTGCAAATAGGTGGGTAGGGTTTAACATTCTAACAAAACTTTAAAATAATTGGAGGTCATGGGTAAAAGGTCAAATAAGTGTGTGTTTTTTATGCAAAATTGTGCGGATTCTTAAACTCAAAAAGTACAAGACATATATCAATCCTATGTTGTACTAGTGTCCCCATAGACTCTGAGGTCAAAAGGTCACAGATCTATTGACCTTTTTTTCTCCATTTCCCCTTATAGTTATGGAATGGTAATGGTGACGTGAGCATAAATGGTATCATACAGTAGGCTACGATAAATGTGAAAAATTTCAGAAGTTATTTCAGTGATGAGGGTCAAGGTTTAAAGGTCAAATATGTGATTTTAGGGTATTTATGTACTAATTTGTACATTTTTGCAGTATTTTAAACTCAAAAAGTACAAGACCTATAAAACCCTATGTTGTACCATGATACCTTGGTACATGAATTTGTGTCCCGTAAACTCTGCGGCGGTCCAAAAGTCACAAAGCTATTGAGCTTTTTTCATCATTTTCCCGATAGTGATGGAATGGTATGTGTGACGTGAGCATGAATGGTGTCATTAGGGAGTTGCCATTTAGACAGTAGGGTACAATAAATGTGAAAAATTTCAGAACTTATTTCATTGATTAAGGTCAGAGGTTACAGGTCAAATATGTGATTTTAGGGGGTGAATAAATACTAATTTGTACTTTGTTGCACCATGTTTAACTCAAAAAGTACAAGTTACCAACCCTATGTTGTACCCTATCCTATGTTGGTACATGAATTTGTGTCCCCGCAGACTCTTGGATCAAAATTCTGTTTGTACTTCCATGGACAGTACAATCCATCAACATACCAAAGGAAAGATAGCCAAGCCTGTCTCAACATTTGCTTGTACTCGAGCTCGCATGCAGTGGGCAGTGCAATCCATCAAAAGTCACAGAGCTATAGTGGCCCTGTTAGCTTTCCCCCACTATGCTGTAGGCTTAAGGTGATGAGATCAGCAACTCCATGCTTTCTTGTTCTTAATTTTACCAGTGGCCTTAAGAAATAGGTAAAGCCCATCCATGTGAAAAATCGTAGTAATGAGAGGAACATACCATGCAAATTAATGGAAGTTGCATATGCGTGGCATGTGTTATTGTGGTTACAACATTTTTAAGACATTGATTAATTTGACTTCGTGACCTTTATAACTAGGTCAACGGCTGTAAAATTCACCCACGGTCATAAGGGCGTGATCCTACCATGTAAATGTCATGTATTTAGCATCAATGTTTCATTAAAAATTATTCTTAAACAACAGTCCAAGGAAATTTCTTAGTATAATCCATGACCTTGAGAACTTGGGCAAGATCATTCATTTTTTAACTTATCCAAATCTACATAAAACTGATAAATGAAGCAAACTTGTACGGTTCGTGGATGAGCAGGGATATGCATCATACTCCCAAATACTTTCATTCATAAGTTACAAAGGTCAAAGCGGCGATAACCTTGTGATTTTGCTTGCTCTCCCATTAAAAAACAAGCAAAAACACTTTTGATACTTTACAAATTACGGTACTTTGTTTTTTATAATAATTAAATGAAAATGGTCTCGAACGATAGATAATGAATTCAAGCTTTTTATACCGTTTGAAATGGAACAAAATCTTCCGAGACTCTTTAGTTATAACGTTTGAAGTGCAAAATATGTGTAATTTTTAGAACGTTTTGCACAGTTAAGGAGATTATTGCAAGCGTATGAACCAAACATTTCCATAATTCCCATATCCCTGGATGGAGCTTCAAAGTTTCTAGTTGTGCTTAAACTAAGAGTTATTCTACTCATCCAAGCTCTTTATAAGGTGAAATTGCCATGTAAATTTCATTGGTGCAACATCAAATATTGATGAGTTATGGCACTGAAACTGTATTGTGCTCAGATGGACGTACAGACAGACATACATACAGAAAAACAAACAGACAGACAAACAGATTTCCAGATCATTGTGGATTTCTTTACTTCGTACATGTCGTAAGCAGAAAATTTCAGAAACAATAATACTGTAACGATAAATTATTCCCTCGATGCTTCTGTAACCACTACGGTCTGATGATTCTTTTTATGTCACATACACCAGTAATACTCGCCATAAAGAATATAACTACACACCAGTAATACTCGCCATAAATGCTATAATTACACACCAGTAATACTCGCCATAAAGAATATAATTACATACCAGTAATACTCGCCATAAAGAATATAATTCTATACTAGTAATACTCGCCATAAAGAATATAATTACACACCAGTAAAACTCGCCATTAAGAAAGTCACATACACCAGTAATACTTGCCATGAAGAATATAATTACACACCAGTAAAACTCGCCATTAAGAAAGTCACTCGCCATAAACAAAATAATTACATACCAGCAATACTCGCCATGAAGAATATAATTACAAACCAGTGATACTCGCCATGAAGAATATGATTACATACCAGTAATACTCGCCATAAAGAAAGTCACTTACACCAGTAATACTCGCCACAAAGAATATAATCACACACTAGTAATACTCACCAAAAAGAAAGTTACATACACCAGTAATACTTGCCTTAAAGAATATAATTACATACCAGTAATACTCGCCATAAAGAATATAATTACACACCAGTAAAACTCGCCATAAAGAAAGTCACATACACCAGTAATACTCGCCTTAAAGAATATGATTACTTACCAGTAATACTCGCCATGAAGAATATAATTATGGACAAAAAGTGTGACTGGGTATTGGACTAGTACTGACCTTTCCAAGTCAGTTTATGCTTCGTTTGGAACAGTTTAGACATTCTATTCTAGTTTTGAGTTTTCATTTCAGAACCTCTTACAACCTTTTGTCCAAAATAAAAATTTGATCTTTAATGTCGTCTTCGAATTTGTGAGTCATTTTTTGTTTACATAAAAAAGAACAAAGGCATTCAATTACAGTGAAATAAAATGCTCATGTTATTACTCGACTTATGCTAAGTTTAATTACTTTTCTTTATTTAAATGTTTAATGATTCAAACGATTTTAAACTGGGTGTTTGTTTGATATACGTATCAACTGGACACGGTATTATAGTGAAACGTCTTCAACGTAACTGTCTGAAAATGGATGCTTCTTAAGCCTTCTGCTCGTGTAACATTGTCTTAAACAAACTTTGCACATGCCCCTATTGTGCAATCCTTAAAGGTGCTATCCTGCGTGTGTGATCAAAGGTTATGTGTAAAATAATGTATTTATATATTTGTCTGAGAATTGTATGCTTCTTTTAGCCTTCTGCGTGTGCAATTATGTAACATTTTCTGTACAAACGTTGCACGTGCCCTTTTTGCGCAATCCTAAATAGGTGCTTTCCTGCATTTCTGATGTTAAGTATTTTGATTAATATTTAAGTCATCAACAAAGTTTATCGTGTCATTTGCCATTCTCAGTGTAGTAATCTAATGAACGGAAATCCATTTTATGCTGTTAAGTTGCTCTCTGCATAAGTGTTTTTGGAACGTTTCTATCAGTCCGGGAGCATGCATAATAATAATAATAATGATAATAATAATAATAATAATAATAATAATAATAATAATAATAATAATAATAAATAATAATAATAATAATAATAATAATAATAATAATAATAATAATAATAATAATAATAATAATAATAATAATAATAATAATAATAATAATAATAATAATAATAATAATAATAATAATAATAATAATAATAATAATAATAATAATAATAATAATAATAATAATAATAATAATAATAATAATAATAATAATAATAATAATAATAATAATAATAATAATAATAATAATAATAATAATAATAATAATAATAATAATAATAATAATAATAATAATAATAATAATAATAATAATAATAATAATAATAATAATAATAATAATAATAATAATAATAATAATAATAATAATAATAATAATAATAATAATAATAATAATAATAATAATAATAATAATAATAATAATAATAATAATAATAATAATAATAATAATAATAATAATAATAATAATAATAATAATAATAATAATATAATAATAATAATAATAATAATAATAATAATAATAATAATAATAATAATAATAATAATAATAATAATAATAATAATAATAATAATAATAATAATAATAATAATAATAATAATAATAATAATAATAATAATAATAATAATAATAATAATAATAATAATAATAATAATAATAATAATAATAATAATAATAATAATAATAATAATAATAATAATAATAATAATAATAATAATAATAATAATAATAATAATAATAATAATAATAATAATAATAATAATAATAATAATAATAATAATAATAATAATAATAATAATAATAATAATAATAATAATAATAATAATAATAATAATAATAATAATAATAATAATAATATAATAATAATAATAATAATAATAATAATAATAATAATAATAATAATAATAATAATAATAATAATAATAATAATAATAATAATAATAATAATAATAATAATAATAATAATAATAATAATAATAATAATAATAATAATAATAATAATAATAATAATAATAATAATAATAATAATAATAATAATAATAATAATGATAATAATAATAATAATAATAATAATAATAATAATAATAATAATAATAATAATAATAATAATAATAATAATAATAATAATAATGATAATAATAATAATAATAATAATAATAATAATAATAATAATAATAATAATAATAATAATAATAATAATAATAATAATAATAATAATAAAAATAATAATAATAATAATAATAATAATAATAATAATAGTAATAATAATAACAATAATAATAATAACGACAACGACAACAACGACGACGACGACGACAACGATAATTATAATGATAATAATTAAATGTGTGAATACAATTTGCATTTTGCAGTATCTGGGTTGCTCAGATGAATGGTACTGTAGCAGAGATTGTCAGCGAAAACATCAGAAGGAACACAAGCAACAATGTGACCGCATTAAGTCCATTATTAAATCAATAGCATTTAACAGATGAAGGTTATCGACAATTTTCAGGGCTTTCCCAGCTTGAAGCTACGCCATACTACTTTGGAAACTCCCCGCATTAAACGTCTTAAATCTAACAGAAAATGAGATGTCTGAATCTTGCGCTGCCAACAAAAAGACATATCTGTTCTTATGGCAGGTTGTGGAAACTTACGCAATCTGATGTATACAATCCATCAATTACCTGACAACTATGAAGGTAAACTTCATTTTGTAATCAATGATCTTGATCCTTTCGTCATGGCGAGGAACATATTATTTTTGTACCTTACCATTACAGGATGTAATAAGGAGTACTCAAAATATAATCAATTGATAGAAAATTTGGTAATGATAAATTACTCTCTTCAACTAACAGAGCAGCAATACCAGATGGTCAGAGACGCATTGATGGAATTGCAGGAAATGACTGCAATAGATATGAAGAATAAGATTAACATCCTGGAAATTCCACATCTTTCTCACTTCTTCAAGAGGTTTGGAAGAAGTGGACTGACCTCCATTGTCAGATTTCGGATCGTCTTTGTTTCAGTCTTGATGAACAGAGAAAGGCATGGTTAAACCTAAACCCCAAGCTCAACAGGCTTGGAGTCAATATCTTAGTCACGTACCACGATGTACCAAAAACATATCAAGTATTGGATTGATACAGGCCTTTTCTTTCCGGCAGACTTTACGGATAACCCACCTTTTTCAACCCAACAGTAACAACTCGACGAGCCCTATTGAGTACTGAGCGAAATCGAGTAACATCACCCAAGGATTTTGAAATGACACATGCTGTACCGCAAGGTTGTTCCCCCTTCTTCAGCTGGGATTACGCTGAAGTTATGAAGTGCTGCGAAAATGATAATGTTATGTTTGCTTACTTCAAATACATTTCAAACATTTAAAGAAATGTTCAGAGATGTTGTTCACTCAACGTATTTCAATCAGTGCAAATACGGCAGATTTTCGAGATTTGTCTTCAAAGGTTCTTCAGGGTTTAAAATTTGACCGCATTACAACAACAAATCTCGCAGATTACTTTTCACTGAAAATCTGCTGGAGAGTGTTCGACCATTACTGAATCAAACAACACGTACGCAACAATCATTACCCAATTCATAAGCTGGAGACAAAACGCTCCCTTCGCCCGTGACAACACTGACGCTTATAAATTTCCATATAAAGCTGCTTAGGATACAGTGTTACCGAGTCATGTGAAAATGTTAAATCAAGCATCAGAAGATACAAACAAATATGCCTTGTGTCGTAGGATGTGCAATGAATTCACGTTCGAGATAGGATATCAACCCATGCCTCAACTAGGTTTAGTTCCTACGCCTATTGCGCCGAACTCATCTCGTCCGTGCGTTGAGTAGATTCGTCATGTATGTTTAAGATGTTTCTTCGAGCCGTAAAGATGGCGTCAGACACGCAAGCGGAACGTGTTCTTGATGATCAAAGGTTCAAAAGATGGACGTCCCCCTCTTCACAGCTTCCTTGCAGCATGGCAATCTGGTCATGAGGGACTTCAGAAAGTGTGAGAAATCATGTCGTTCCTTTTCGGATGAGGGCAAATATCCGTGCTGTAAGCATCGCAAACAAAGAGTCAGCAGCAAACCATTGCGTTGAGTGGCACTTCAGTAACACAAATTGAATTACCTGTACTAAAAGATGTTCGAAATCTTTCTTGAAAGCCTAACGTTGGTATCCCTTTCTAAAAATGAACCCAAAGCACAGAAAATTGAACTCTAGTTAAAAGAAATTATCAGATCCACAATAAATGCGAACTACGAAACAGCATATAAAAGCATATAATGGTCACTGTTTTTGTTGTCTGGTCATTGCGTATACCTCTAAATGGTAAACCGTGCTCGTAGCGTATGCTCATATCGCATCAGCTTTCTGGAGGGATCACGGATCCCACTAGCTGCCCCTCTCGTGGAAATTTAAACTGAAGATTACTTAAAAGTGTTGATGCTTGTCATTTTCCCTTTCTTTTCAATTAATATGAAACAAAGATGGAACATCGAATGAACTTGTGCCCCAGAAAGGACTGTTATGACTGTATGACCAGATGACAGTGATAACATTTGTCACTTAGCAGTAACTTGAATATTGTTTCTGATTCTAATTGATAACATGTACACATGTCACGTAATACATATTTCATCTGAGATTCCTCGGATAACAGAAGAAATATATTCTCTCACTGGTCCCAAGATATTGGAGCCTTGAGTATTGATATAAGACCTCTAGCGTAGGTATCGTACAACCATGTTTCTGGGAAACAAAGAACGTAAATCCAATGCAGAGAACAAATAATACATTCTAACTGTCCAACGACACAGGTCATTTGACCAAAGACATTATTGCATTAGAGGTTAAATGCATGATTTCCATAACAAAATCACAATTATATGTTTTCACTACGATTAAGACTTTTTTTTCTATAAATTTGCGAACAATGTATAGTAACAACGGGATCAACTACATTCATCTACAACATAAAGCACGCTGCATTTGCTGCTGGACTGTTGAAACAAAACTATTAGCAAATGAATGTGGGAGATTTTATTAGATTTCAAACACTTTAAATGGTGATTTTGAATTAAGAATGGCACGGTTTGCCGTCAATATATGTTTTTTTTTTTAATATATGTAATTAAGATATTTACTTGCTTGTATTTTCCACGGCTCAACATGGGTTGGGGTTTGAGAGCGCAAGGAAGCCACTTGTATCGGGTTATGAGTCCTAGATGAGTGGGATGCGTGAGGTCCTTCGCCCTACCTACGTTGTATCTTGCTTGAATTTTTGTATGATTTAGCATATATCGCAAAGCTCATTATCATCGGTCCATCAAAGGTTTGTCGTTACATGTGTATTAGTTACGAGGTATAGTGAGTCACTCTAGACCTTTTCAAACCGAGTTTAGCCGAACGTGAACCGTCAGAGTACTTTAACTAATCAAATGCTGGAGGAAGTTTCCCTTTGTTTCCTAACCAATGAGGTGCAGGTTTAAGGTAAAAAATGTAAGCAGCAATACGCGCGCGTATTTCCTTATTGTATAACGCACATATGATACGTGCGCTTGAAAACATTTTTTCATACGTTTGGATCTAAACAGTGCGTGAATTGTGCAGATGGCCAAGATTCCTGCAGTATTTTATTGGTCAATAAGATTCCTCCAGTATACGATTGGTTTATTATGGACACGTGAATCTCGGCCATGTGACATTATTTAAATTAGTTATACGGAAATTGCCCATTCAGATTTGAAAAGGTCTATAAGTTTAATTTTTTTTAAATGTCTGCACGATGATGCAATATTATTCACTGGATTTAAAAATCCAACTAAAAGGTTACAAAGTCTGACATAATCTTTATTCATACGATAGAATTAAAATGAATTTTCCTGACCAAGTTTCATACCCCATTAAGCAATCTAACACAATTTGTATAATTATTCAAAACTTAAATTCTACTACTAAATAATACTTTGGGAGCTGCCATTTTTATTTCAAAACATGCAGATTATGATGTCATCATCAGCCCAGCAGGATGTTGGAATGCTTTGTATTTCTTTATAATCTACCTTAAGATTTCTAGGTTATGAGAAATGTTTTTTCTCGTGTAAGGGTCAAGGATTTTTTTTGTGTACACATGAAATTAACAAAACATTTCGTTAAAACTTTGTGCCACATCATTTTGGAATAAAAACTTTAATCACATTTATAAAGAAATACATTAAATTCCTTGTGTCCCTATTGGGGAAATTATGTCATCAAGCACAATATTTCAATACGGAATTGAACAAAATGGCAGCTTCCATGTGTCAACGTCAAACATAATAACTTGAGAGAGAAATAAGATTTTGACTTGCTGTTTTTGGTAGTTGGTTAAGATTTGTATCCTCTATCATATGCAATAATGATTGTATTAGACTTTATGTCTCCTTTACAGAGAAATTACACTTCATATGATAAAAGTCAAGCAGTTTAGTTATCTGGCCTCGAAAATTCAAACATAGTTACAAGAATACAAGATTTAGATTTGCTTCTCTCGTATACATGTATATTTGTTCTATTTTCGAACTTTTCTAAAGGTCAAGGTGAACTTCACTGATATCCGATTTACTTAGAGCAAATGGATATGTATTACATAGAAAAGCGTTCATCACTTGTTTTAGATTTAATCCGATATGCCATATCAAATTATGCTATTGCTAAAAAATATGTCTTCTGATTTTATCAATATGATCCCAAGTTTTTATCTAACATACATGATGTTCTTTAGATTTTCCTCTTAACAATATGATCTTCATTTTTACAGTTTAATTTAATTTCATTTATTTATTTTATCATAATACACGACATTATCTTGTTAACATAGACAGTTATATACAATAAAAGTCAACGCCTCTGATCTGTCGTACACAACTACCGATAATCGTCGCGGAAGCGACTAGTGCCACAGTACATGCACCCAAAATCCTTGCAGTGCGTATTTAATTAGAAACGATCAACAACTGGATGTGACGTGAAAGATATGGATATCGCATTTGTACTGGGACAAGATTCCAGTTTGTATAGGGTACTCCCTGTAACATAATAATCAATGTGTTAACAAGTTTTTTTGTTATCTGATATACGTAATATTCTTTAGTTTTTCCTCTTTACAATATGATCATCTATATTTTCCACTTGTCTCATTTTTCACAGTTTAATTTCATTTCATTTGTTTGTTTTATCATAATACATTTTACTTCATATATGAAAAAAACCTTACAAGCATAAAAATGGTAATGTGAAAGAGAGTACTCTAAGAAGCCTATATAGGCTTATATAGGCTGAGAGTATTCCGTGTAACATAATGACGACAATGATAATAATGATAATTAACAAAAGAAAGAAGCATGCACAAGTAATGCCGGACTTAACAAGTAGCTTGTCGACACAAGACACTAAACTTTTACAAAGAACAAACAAAATGTCTTTGATATTGTCTGGACCAATTGGTATTCGGTTTAAATGCCATCTATCGTGATTAAAATGTGGCAGTGTACATTTCATTCCAAAACTATACTGATTGGCCTATCAATGTAAGTACACATTGTACAATTGCGTTTCGACCAATCAAAACGCACGAATTGAAATATATTTACCTCGTTATACAGACGATAACTGGCCTTTAAGTTATGCAGGACAGTACTGACGTTTAAAGCGCACAGGGCGCTTACGAAAATAGAATTATTTCGCTTTTTAGGCCGGCCCCGAAGTTCTTTCTTAATAAGCGCCCATGCTTCAGGCTGCGTATGGTATGCGATTCGAAGTGTATTGTGTGAAATGGTAAATATATATACTAGCCCCACAATAACCACCACAAAGTCTTCAAATTAATCAAATAACTTGTGTTAACAGTCAAAAAATGTTGGGTGGGTGCTTGTTAGAGCATGGGCGCTTAATACGTCAGATATGGTATTATGTTAATGTAGAAATAATATGCAATACGATTCAACGTGTTAGGCTGATTGCTCGAAACACTTACAAGCCAACCAGTAGCCTCCGCTATAGTAACGCTATTTACAGATATATCAGATTTACTTTGCATTTTCTTGAGACGAGACGCGCTTTTCAACTTTAATTCTTTGCAATTGTATGTAGGTCTATAAGTTTACTTGGATTTTTTTTTTTTTATCCTTAACGTTAAATTCCACTTAATCTTTCTTCGTTTTTATCATTATGTGCATTTAATTTTAAATTTGTTTTATTCTTAATATGATTAGTTCTTTATGCTCTGCTGCAGGATCCTGTCATCATGTGGAAGCAGGCCGAACAATTTACCCTGATTTAAATAAACAAATATGTTTCTGTAAGACAAAACATTTGAAAGGAAGAATTCCCGTGAAATTTCATTTAAAGAAATTTCCCAAAAATGAAGGATATTTTACGAAAAATAAAGGAAATTGAACAAAAAAGGAGCAATTTTCACGAAAATGAAGGAAAGTTTACAAAACTTTTACAAACATTGAAGACAATATCCTGAAAATGAAGGAAATTTTGCGAAAAATGAAGGAGATTACACAAATATTGAAGCAAATTTTACGAAAATTGAAGAACATTTTCCCAAAATGAAGGAAATTTTACGAAAATTGAAGCAAATTTCACGAAAATGAAGGAAATTGCACAAAAACCTGACTCAGAGAACTGGATAAGCATTTGGATTACCATTTCTAAACAGGCATAGGGCAGTAGGAGAAATTTCTCCTGAAATTGAGAAAACTGGGGCAAAATTGTGGGTTCATGGACGAAACCATGGTCAGAAGATCTCTCGTTTTTGATGCGGCCTAAAATGGCTAAAAATCAACGCAAAATTTCCAAATGTAAATCGTGAGATCCGGGGTCGAAGCAAGAGTAGGGATCCATGAAAAGAAGTCTCACTTAAGGGCCTCTTAGAAGGGGGTCCAGGAGGCGAACCCCCAGAAGCTCTGACGATTTACTGTCATTGATACCCCAAAATCAATAGGGGCGAATCCTGGACTTTTGGTGTAATAATAAATACAGCAAAATTTGGAGTTTCGTATTCATTAAGATCCATAGAGGCCGCCATTTTAACTATAGTGATAAGGTTAAGAAAATACGTATTCCAAGTTTTGGTGCATTTTCTTATTACAGCAAAAGTCCAGGATTCTCCCTGACTGAAAATGTCTGAAAATCAACACAACTGATAAATTTCGGAAAATCAACACAAACTGAGGAAATTTCGAAATTTTCCCCCAAAATTGAGAAAATTCGGGCAAAACTGTTGGGCTAAAGGGTGAAGTCTTGGTCTAAACTTATTTTTTGCCCCGAAGTGACTTAGAATTAAGGCCAAAATATGAAATGTAAAATAAGAAAACCTTTTGACGAAAAAAAATCAATCAAATTCTAATGTTAAAATCTACTCAGATAGACATTTGCGTTACCATTAACACTGCCAGGCAGAAGAGAAATTTCCCTAAAAATTCGTCCACAATATTGTTGGGTTCATGGATGAAGCTCTGAAAGGGTCCAAGAGGCAAATACCCTGGAAGATTTTATGCCTTAAAACTGGAAATGGCTCTTGACTTTAAACGTGTGTAGGCGAATAGTGTTTGCTACTTATGTCTCCTGCAGTTGCTCAACCCGAGACCAATCAGCATCATGCTAAGTCGAGTGGAGGTGATTCTGATATCTAGACGAGGCTGTCGGGCATGATTGAGATGTATGTAATTTAAACAGAACATACAGACATCCAACATTTTAAATATCTGCCCGACTAAGTGCCAAAGTATGATGATGTCAGCATGATGCCGAATCAGCAGGTCAGGAGGACATGATTCTAAAATTAAACAGTACATCTGACATTTTACATTTCTGCCCGACTTAGCGCCCAAATATGATGTTCTCAGCATCATGTTCTCAACATCATGTGCCGATTTGGCGGTCGAGAGCCTGAGCTATGATTCGGATATCTAGCTTAGTCTGTTAGTCGGGCATGACTGAGACGTCATTATACATTTCTGCCCGACTAAGATCTGTATCCGGCCAACAAGTGGGGAGGTGGGGAAGGGAAGTGCGGGTTGGGAGGTGTGGGAAGGGAAGGGGGAGGGGTTAAGGGAACAAAGAACTATAGTATTATCCAAAACATTTTCAAAAATATTCTGTATTTTGCGATCAAAAACAAAGGTATAACCATATTGATTTTTCTACAATTTTGTTTCAATACTAACCCATTTTTTTTCCCGACGAAAATTGGAATTGCCCCACGAAACAATTTTTCTAGGGCGAGGGTGGTGTCACATGACCCTGAAGTTACGCCCCTGCTTGGACCAGACCAAAAGGGCAAGTGCGTTCTATTAAACTGCATGTCTAAGATCATCTCAATAATTAAACAAGAAAGTGTTTCCATTAATTTAGAAATGCAAAAACAATTGGATCTTGGATCTGCAAGTATGACATCACACTGTACACGGCATCGGTCACAGGTGAATTCCTCCCCAAAACGGAACAATTTCTTTCTTCAATATAGTCCTCTATCATGTATATGAAAATGAAAATTTAAGTGAGTATTCCTTCATATTTTGAATATATATATATATATATATATATATATATATATATATATATATATATATATATATATATATCTATATATATATATTTATATATTTATATATATATATATATATATATATATATATATATATATATATATATATATATATATATATATATATATATATATATATATATATATATATATATATATATATATATATATATATATATATATATATATATATATATATGTATATTATGTATATATAAACAACAGCATATATATGCGTATGAGACAAAAGTAACACAGCCATCTTTTAGTACAGTGGTATAAACTCGTATGATTGCAACAAGTTATGCATTTATTTGTTGCCAAAATTCAATAGTAATCAAAACATAAGCCATATTAATCTGTTATTGGTTCAAAAAGTGTTTTAAATAAATTGTTGCTTGCATTGTTATATACTGGTACATGTTTCATTCTAGACAATCCTATTTTCCCCTAATTATCTGCATACAAAATTTTCCCATCCACTAAGAATATTTATTTCAATTGGTTGGGGACAAGGGAAATGTGAAATGCAACCGACATATCTTTATTTTTCTACCTTACCGCTTAGCAACCGTTAAGTACGAAAAATGATCATCGGCAATCAAGCAATGTTCCGGCCCAGTTTGCCGAAACAAACTGTTTAGGACGGTGCTGAATATCGCGGAAAGGTCACCTTATAGCTTTCAACACGATGTCGACCAATTTCCCATTAGTTCAGAAATATCAATGCCCTATTCGTTTTTAGTTAGATCACAAAAGAGAACCATTTTTTCTCCAATTTTGACTTAAAGAAAGGCATATAATAATTTTGTTTATATTTTAAACAGTTTTCTTATCTCACATCCAATGTCCGATATCGACTTGGTATCGAAACCACGAAAGCTATGAATTATTTCCTTAGTAATATTTCCTAGTTTCACATGAATAATAGGAAAGTATATGCGTGTGTCGGAAGGAACTCAATCAGTTCCATGTCAGAGGTGGCGGAATATGTTTGAATCTAGTGACACGGGATATAAGGGGCAGTGTTTCGACTGACCTATTTTAAAAGCATGTGAAATAAGGCAGCATTCTAGCTTTAGGGGCAATACTGATAACCCCTCCCCCTCCCTCCTCCCCTCAACTTCAATGGAAAATTGGTAAACTTGTATCCAGTCGGTCCGAAAATTACTGCTGAACTTTTTTTTCTTTTGCTTCTTAAATGTGCAGCTAAGATATTAAGAACCAAAATTCGGGAACATATGAACATTTCATATTAAGATCTACAAGATATCGGAAATTTATAATCACAAGTCTCGAAATAGGAAATATCTACACTACGATTAGTCCTTTTGTATTCACCAATATTTAGAATAGGTCAATTTACAGTATTAGGCAAGATTCAACACTTCAAAATCGAGTCTGCAAAAAGTAAATTCACACTAAGTCTTCAGCGAGTCAGTGGCAATGGCTCCCATTGTTTTTCCCGGACTGGTGCACCACTGTTGAAATTTTGGCAGTTGGGTAGCTTGCACATATCAACTTTTTGTGTTACTTTCTTCAATATATCAACAAAAAGAGCAGTTACAAAAAGGGACTTGCCATAAATATTTGAAAGAACAATAAGTTTTACCTCTGTAAACGGGCACTTTTGCAACTTTGCAGAGAAGGTGGAAGAGGGAACGCCAGTCTATGAGAAGGAGCTGGGTATACAGGTATACATCGTAAGTTTGCAAAGGACTCAGCTCAAAGATAATCAACTCATTAAATTTCTGGTGGCTCGCACACCTGTACACACTACCAAGGACCTATTCAACTAAAAAGTTTTTACAAAATTATAAGCGAAGAAATTAAAGGTCGGCAAATGTGAATGTTTTGCTTTTTTCACTAAGAAAATTTCCAACGTAGGTTTTTTTGACCCGAACGTAACTTTTGAGAAAAGTGTAGGGGCAGTACACACAGTTACCCTGGTTCTGCCACCAGTCTGGTTCCCGTAAAGTGTTAAATACTTCCAAGGTTAGTTCTAAACTATGAAAAATGTGTTCCCTAATAACGAGGTTTCTTATAACTATTAAAGGGGCACCTCCTGCTCCATCCGCTTCCTTACTCACGGGCAAGGGGCAGTGACTCCCTTTGCCCCGTGGTTCCGACATGCCTGTTTATATGAGAATTATGTACCCTTGGCCGTCGATGTGATGGGAACAGCTGCATCCTTCCCTACGGGAATGCTTGAAGCGGTCCAATCCTATTACATATTTCAATACAAACACCGTATGTTTTTTTTTTAAGGCTGTACAATTTATTAAATACAACGGTCCTCTTTTGAAAGGTGTTTTGCTTTGCCCATGATTTTCAATAGACTTAAACGCAATCGAGTTAATAGAGATGGGGTAGTTGCTATTGGGATACGCGTTGATTTAGCACAACAATCAGACAATTCGTGGCGCTATTTTCAAAGATATTTTCAAAGATTGAAAGCATGTGTTGTTAATAACTCTTTTACTTCATTTTCACCCGGATGTTAATTACATTCACTGCATCCACTGACCCACTGACTGTGATATGTATACCGTATAAAGAAGAATAACATCACATTGCACCTTATCAATATTCACAACACGTCTGTTTTTTTCTCAAAAGGGGGTATGAACAATTAAAGAGGCATTTGGGCAGTCTCATATTTCCAAGTTTCTTATTGTTGCGCAACTTGCGTTTGATTTCACAGCAAGAGGAGCGAAAATCAGAATTTGTTTGCCGGTCATTCATATTATTCGAGTGAAAAACAATCGATATCATGGTAATTATTATGCCCCTAATCAGTGGCGTAGTTAGGGCCCTACGGGCCGGGGGCGAGTGGTACATAGGTATAATGATACATTTTTACGGGCCCCCTTATAGAGCCCGGGTCGGGCGGCTGCATGTGCCCCCCCCCACTTTAGTTACGCCACTTCCCCTAATACATCTTCTGCGTGCATGTTGCCCCTCATCATGTCCGTTTCTCCGGGAACATGGGTTATACCCACTTAATTCAGGTGGAATTGAAAAATAAAGTACCGGCACAAATGTTTGAGAACAAATGCTAAATTCGTTGCGTTAACTGGTTAAGGAAATGTTGTGCTTTGTGAAGTGCTTGGCTTAAATATATGCATCCAAGTTCAATCGTTGAGCTTCGGGGATGGATCAGCCTCGAAACCCCTCATACCAACGCTGCAACCCTACACCCACTAAGCAGATGGGAATTGCGGCTTCGAACCCCCTGATTGGGGCAATCATACCCACTATGTCTACGGAAATTGCGGCCAGAACCTCATACTCCCCTATTTAACTTGAGTCATAGGTATTTTTTAGAGGGAGTAAGATGGAGTGTGTAAATCTGTTTGTCAATCTCAGAGGGGCAACAATGTTAAATACCAATTCTCTTTGTTAAAATATCGCTATATTTCAATCACGCTAAGTCAGGAGTAAATGTAGAACACTATGGACGGTGAAACAGGAACAGGAGAATTTGCTTTTCCAATGTTTTCGCCCATCAGTTTTCTATTCTTTCCGAAGTTTTGGCTTGTAGACTGAGATTTTAGTAAAAGTTCTTCGAATATCAGCCCCCCCCCTCCCTTCCAACACACATACACCCACCCACACGTCTTTAATTACTTTGACTTGTGTACTGATTCAAGATAAGCACAGGAATTCAAACTGTTACTAAGTATTTGTTCTAAAGGGTTCAAAGTACATAAATGTTTATTTGATAAAAATATCGAAATGAAATGAATTATGAATGGCGCCATCAATTTTGTAGGTGCAGGTATGATTAAGCACACGTCCAATCTATTGTTACTAGATTACTAGAGCGTACAAAAAGCTCTCTTTTGGATCGAAAGTTTTAATTCATTCTCTTCCGCGGATGAG
This sequence comes from Chiridota heheva, assembly GCA_020152595.1. NCBI lineage: Eukaryota > Metazoa > Echinodermata > Holothuroidea > Apodida > Chiridotidae > Chiridota > Chiridota heheva. The sequence goes on from JAIGNY010000843.1 coordinate 208,816, forward strand.
AACTGTTGACCCAAAGGTACTTCGGGCCCAGGAATTCTCGTGGCGACAGAATAACTGTACCCACGCCGCCTTTAAGGTCGTCATATGAATCCATTTTGTCAAGCCAAGTCATCTTATATGGACTTTAAAAGAAATGAAATGGTGACGAAGCTAATTCAATATCTTTTTTATTAAAGGATAAGTTAGTTGGTAAAGCATGTTCATCTTATTTTAAAAAAGACTTTAAAAGAAGAAAAAGGGTGAAAAACCGTTCAAAAATCTTATTCCGTTAAGAAGATATTCAAGTTTAAAGCTATGTCTTATCTTTCTATACGATAGAAGGTTGGCACCTATATCCGCACATTCTTAACAATTGTTAATGTATCTTAAAGAAAATTTATTAAACTTTTTCCAGGCCAAGTGGCGTGGGCCACTTTAAAAAAAAAAAAAAAAAAACTTCCGTGTCTTATACACTTTCGTTTTAATGACGGGGTCACTGCCATCGCCTCACCGGGGAGTAACTTACACGTGTTATTTAACCTCTTCACGCTACACTAGCTTCTGATCTTGATTAACCTCCGAAACAGTCAAATTAAAATGCCAAAGCGACGCCTCACCAGGAACAAACGCTATTGTTACAGCAATCTTATTTCGTTTTGTGATGTGCACAAATCTCTAAGTTGTTAATGTGTTTGTAATGATCTGCCAACAAAAGCCTAAATTTGACTTAATTCATCAGATGGTGCCTTAAGACGAAACAGAGCCATTTAGTCTAAGCAGGTATCCTCCTTTTCAAGTGTGGGATTTAATTAACAGATAATGGTGCCAAGTCTATAGGCCTGCTTTCCTTTTCTGAGGACAGGAGGAGGGAAGCATAGGTGCCATTTGCTATAGCTAAGCTAAATCCATCCGAGCCATTGGGCTCATAGAGCGGTTTCAATGGCGCAAGCGGATGAGAGTACATGGCTCCCCCATCGCAGATTAACTCCCCAGCAGTGCTCATTTTACAGCTGAGTAAACTGAAGCAAGCATAGAGTAAAGTGTCTTGCTCAATGCAGCGCTCACGACGGGAATCGAAGCCTTTCGAATACGAGCATGATTTCTTAACCACTGAACCATTGCACCTCAACTATTTTCAATATCCTGTTCAGTAATTCATTTATTTATTTCCTGAGGTTGGCCATTATTACCAAAAAAACTTCACGGCCAAGTGACGTAGCAGAACAAAACTTAAGCTGTTAAGTCAGTTATCATATTAACGTGGAGATTAATATACAATACAAATCAACGTTTGTGATTGGTTGAAGTATTTACAAACTTACAGCCATTCAATTGCTTCCACCAAAGTGACGTCACTAATATGTATCAAATTTACTGATAACGTGTCAATCAATTTCATTGGGATTAGATTCCATATAACAGTTTAAAATTTCGCGGTACAAATAATTTTCATATGAATATTTAAATAGGCCTATACAAATGTATACGAATATGTATATAGTTCACAATTCATGTAGTTTTAAAAAGTGTTTTTACATGAAAGCAAATTGAAATATCAAAAATAAATAGTTATTAAACTAAATGTATACTGAGGACAGGTCGAGATTTAAAGGAGCGCTAGACAGAAAAGTGAGGGCGCTCATTTTTGGAAATTTCACAGATATACTATCCACAACAGATCGATAAACTCAATGCCTCCATAGCCCACAGGTGACGTGATGGCAAAGGTGACTTGAATATTCATATTAACCAGAAAATTGCTGTATCGTTGCGTGCTAGTTCAGCATTTGATTTTTGATGACCGCCTCAAAATTCGCCCGTACTTTTTGATTTAATTTGAAATAAAAGATCAAAGTAGGCCTATATGCGAAAGTACAATACAAATTGAAAGAGTATATGAACCCCTAATAAACATGGAGTTTCATACTACACTTGACGATTTGAAAACGATTTTAGATCCACCCATCCAGCATGTCACGCATACCTTTTTTTGGGGTGAAATTAGCGGATAATCTATTTACCCAATCAGTAAACCACAGATTGTCTTACAAGCATTACGTTACTTCATATTGTCATATATATTCTGGGCATGACGACGTCATATGGGTTCAGTTTTTGGCGAAGGGCGGAAGGGCTTGTAGCCCATTTATGGAGGAAGTGACAGAAGTTATTGCTATGTATTTCTCTATCCATTTACTGACCCCAGATATTGGTCATACCCAGTTACTGCTCTACTTAGTACTAATTATTGTTCTGTTCAATTTCAAAGATATACAAATGTACACACCCATAACTTGACTTCACCGTGAAATCAAGCGTGTCGACAATTACCAGGTTGACAGGTTGTGAACAAAACAAAAAACAAAAAAATATTTCTTCTTTTGAAAAAAAGTAGCGCTTTTACAGACATTCCAACAAAAGGAAGTTTTCATTAGACAACTTTGTTCGCCTGACAGCTCGGTTAGTTTAGTTACTGCCTTTTACCGTTAAAAAAGTTTCTGGCTTGCGCATGTCGACCTCGTCCTACCAGATTAGTAAGGGGTCAACAATAGGTCGAAGTAAAGCATTTCTAAAATTTCAAGTGATTGGAAAATGGAAATGAATATAGGCGGGATTTGCATACCGAAAGTGAGGGGAGGGGTAAGTCAAAAGTGGGGAGAGTGTTAAGTCAAAAGTGGGGAGGGGTGCCACAAAATCATGCTAAGACGCACAATATCACCATACAAAAGATACACAAATTTGAAAAAAAAGATGTGCCCCCTTAAGATGCGAAAAATCACCAAACAATTTTTTTCCAATGAGCGTTTCATGTTTTCACAATTTTTGGTTTACAACTTTAAAATGTTCTTCAAATGACATTTTCAGATTTCCTTTTTGGCATTTTATAAGGTGCGTGCTTCTTGTGAGAATTCAAAGGTATATGCTGTCTATCCGGCGAACTTTTCAAATTTGTCCTTTTATACCAAGTCCCTCACCTGTCAGATTTCCTTAAACATGTCATGCGAAGGAAAACCCTTTTGAGTGTGCAACATCTAAAGAAGCAGTTACATATAAATACTAGTGCCCATCACTAAATGCACTGTTACGATATTTTTGATCATTTTTATTTAGCACCACTATCGGTAACAGCCAGGGCTGCCAGATGCAACAAGAGCTTCACGGCCAAACCATCGCATGGCTTACGGCCATATCGGCCAAATGTGTTTGAGAAACGGCCAAATTTCGGCCAAAATCATGCATGAAAATAACACGTAAAAATAGATATCTTACTGCACTCAACTGTGTCTTATTCTTGTTTTTTTTTTTTTTTTTTTTAGGGGTCTGTAAGTTATAATTCTTAAATAGCCTACATTCTTACGTTCCATAGTGCTTTGTTTTTTTTAAACCAAGGACTAAACACCGATCATGTGACCCGGCTCTTTACCTTATGTCAAAAATATAAATACGTCACTGCGAAAACGTAAATGATCCCAGCCTTCATCCATAATTATGAGGAATGCATAACGAACGTTGATCTTAATTTAGCTATTATGATAATGAAACAACACTATAACAAAATCCGTATTTTTTAGGTGGAGGGAGTGAGTGGGACTGGAAGAGGGAGTCTATTCTGTGCTTTATTAAACTCTTTTATTGTTGGATGGTAAGTTATAAAGACAAGCTTTTCAAATCAATCAAAGTACTTTATAACATAAGCTATACGGATCTTTACTAAACAATACTGATGTATCCTGCATACATTTTCTAAAGTAATTGCAATTATCATCCCATAAAGAAAAGTTATCTCTTACTTTTCATAAAGTTCATGTACGGCGACATATTTTTGTTCATGTTAATTAACTGTAGATAGTATTGAACGTGTTTAGAAAATATAACAGAGCAAAAACCATTGTTTTGTTTTGTTTTCTTTCTTTTCACAATGTCCTGTGAATGCCATTGGTCAATTAATAGACTGCAGCACAGTAGCAATGCCAACAAAACAGTCAAAAATGTTGATTGAGTGGAAAAGTCACATTACTCTTTTCTTAAGAAACATTTTTTTAACGGAAACGACCGAATTGTGTTCCCTTTTTGTCCTTACCGGACGCAACTGACACCAATATCAATTCAAATTCGGCCATATTGAGACTTAAAGGCGAAATTTAAATTACACCGGTGGGTCTACAACCAGTGAGTTCACAACTGGTTATCAAAGGCCGTTGCCGTCTTGATATAATATCCAGCACTGGATATTTTCGGGACGTTAAACCTTGCTATGCTATGCTACACGGCCAGGGGCAGTTCTATACGGCCAAATTTGATCAATTTGACGGTGAAAACGGCGAAATGGCAGCCCTGGTAACAGCTTGTAATTGTGCTCTATGGTTGAATAACGAGATGTAACCGTTACAATGAACTCGAGTTTTAGTCACTTCCGTACTTTTTCACCTTTCTCCGAAAGTTTATGCTTTAACCTCCAGTCGCCCGAGGTGACATAATTTGGATGAATGTCATGTTTGTATTTGAAGGGTTTTGAGGCATATGATTAAAAATAATAGATGTACTTTGTAACTTTTTAATTATGTTTCATGCGTCATGGATAAAAGATTGCCATGAGTCATTAGTCACTTGAAGTCTGTGGTTGAGCTAAATACGACAGGTGTGTGCCAACTAAGAATACGTGAAATTGTACTATATATGATCATAGAAAATATATGCGGCACGATCATGTTAAGCAAGTTATCTGACAGAATGTAAAAAAATGCAAAAATACACTTTTGTCGTACCAATTTGATCAGTAAAAGAAGGCCCCTACAGGAGAAGCGGGCCATTCCCCCACTAATTTTCAAATAAGCTTTTACCAATTCATCAATGGACAATTACCAACATTGATCCTGTCGTCCCCCTCACCCCTCTCCCTCAATCTCAAACCTGCTTCCGTATTAGCTATTTGGAATATTTCTGTTCCGGGGCAAACGGAAATCATCGAAAATAGGTAATACCGAGAGGTGTATATGCTGGGAGCGGGGGAAATTTCCCTGGTGAGATTTCGCCTTCCCGGACCTGCTTTCTCCTTGGTTAGGAGATGAAATTTGTTGTTATGTATGAACCTAAAATTGAAAGAAATTAAGTAATTTCGTAAAATGGTTGGAAATTATGGTAAAATGATCGGAAATTTTGGTAAAATTATCGAATTTTTTGGGTAAAATCATTGAAAATTTTAGTAAAATTATTGAAAAATGTGTTGATATTATTGCAAATTATGGTAAAATTATCAAAAAATGTCCTTAAATTATTGGAATTTTTTGTAAAATCTGGCAACATTTTGTAAAATTTCGTAAAATTTTCGTAATCTGGCGAACTTTGGTAAAATAATTGGAAATTTTGGTTAAAATGTTTCTACGTTTGGTAAAGTTGTTAAAAATCTTCGTAAATTTATTGGAAATTTGGGTAAATCTGTCAACATTTTCCCAAAATGAAGGACGTTACCCGAAATTTGAAGAATTTTTCCCAACATCGCAAAATTACTTTTACGATATTTAACCTTATATGTCAATTATTTTAAAGTTAATTTCCCGATTATGTACGATAGCATATTGTATATTGGTATATCCCGCTGCTAACATTTTACTCACGGATTTTCGCCGGGTGGGAAAGGGGGGCGGGGGTGGGGGTAGTAACCCCTGACTCCCTCCCCCACTTTATACGCCACTGCAGACCAGGCGTTTATCACAGGATACTGAATGCACCAATTAGTGCCACCACATTAATTTTACTCTGTCAAAAGCCAAAGGTTGATTTTCTCTGTCATTCTCCTTATTATTATTATTACTATTATTATTATTATTATCATTATTATTATTATTATCAATATTATTGTTATTATTATTATTACCATTATTATTATCATTATTATTATTATTATTATTATTATTATTATTATTATTATTATTATTATTATTATTATTATTATTATTATTATTATTATTATTATTATTATTATTATTATTATTATTATTATCATTATTATTATTATTATCATTATTATTATAATTATTATTATTATTATTATTATTATTATTATTATTATTATTATTATTATTATTATTATTATTATTATTATTATTATTATTATTATTATTATTATTATTATTATCATTATCATTATAATTATTATTATTATTATTATTATTATCATTATTATTATTATTATTACTATTATTATTATTATTATTATTATTATTATTATTATTATTATTATTATTATTATTATTATTATTATTATTATTATTATTATTATTATTATTATTATTATTATTATTATTATTATTATTATTATTATTATTATTATTATTATTATTATTATTATTATTATTATTATTATTATTATTATTATTATTATTATTATTATTATTATTATTATTATTATTATTATTATTGTTATTATTATTATTATTATTTTTATCATAACTACTTCCCCAATCCGAGGTTCGAGGACGTTGCGGTCAAAATAAATTCTTATGTGCAATCCAAAGTGGAGATACATTATTATATACTTATATAGATATATAGTTGATTGTTGTAAGCACAATGCGAGCTACCGAGTCATCGCGGTGCTGATCATCGAAGGTACAATGTGAGGTTGCGTGGCATTGCGGTGCTGATCATCAGAGGCACGACGCGAGCTACCGATTTAGTATGGTGCTGATCGTTGAAGGCCCAATACGAGCTACCGAGCCATTGCGGTGCTGATCATCGAAAGCACAACGCGAGTTATACCAAGTCATTGTGGTGCTGATCATCGCGGGTCCAGTGCTAGCCACCGTGTCATTACGTGCTGTTAATCGAAGGCACAACACAAGGTGCCGAGCCATTGTGATGCTGATCATCGAAGGAACAATGCGAGCTACCGAGTCATTGCAGTATTGATCACCGAGCTACCGAGTTATTGTGGTGCTAATCATCAAAAGTACAAAATGAGGTGGCGTGGCATTGCGGTGCTGATCATCGGATACACGACGCAAGTTTCCGACTTATTGCGGTGCTAATTATCGAAAACACAATGCAAGCTACCGAGTCTTTGTGGTGCTGATAATCGAAGGCACAATGTGCAATGTGAACTACCTATTTATTGTGGTGCTGATCATTGTAGGCACAATGCGAGCTACCGAGTTATTGTGGTGCTAATCATCGAAAGTACAACACGAGGTGGCGTGGCATTGCGGTGCTGATCATCGGATACACGACGCGAGTTTCCGACTTATTGCGGTGCTAATTATCGAAAACACAATGCGAGCTACCGAGTCTTTGTGGTGCTGATAATCAAAGGCACAATGTGCAATGCGAACTACCCGAGTTATTGTGGTGCTGATCATTGTAGGCACAATGCGAACTACCCGAGTTATTGTGGTGCTGATCATTGTAGGCACAATGCGAGCTACCGAGTCATTGTAGTGCTGATCATTGTAGGCACAATGCGAGCTACCGAGTCATTGTAGTGCTGATCATCGGAGGTAGGACGCGAGCTACCGAGTCATTGTAGTGTTGATCATCGGAGGTACGACACGTGCTACCGAGTCATTGTTAGTGCTGATCTTTGGAGGCACGACGCGAGGTTCCGAGTCATTGCGGTGTCGATCAACGAAAACACAATGCTAAGTCAAGCGCTTCATATCATCGGAAGCGTAAGTTGCAAAATGTAGTAAAACGTAGGTATGTAAAAATTACAAATCAGTAAACCTATTTTCTATCTTTTTCTTAAAAGAAATGAAAAAGATGTCGAGGGAGTTTCGCACCTGTAAATCGAATTTTGTGATGTTAAAATGTTAATCTCGAGCTGTGAGCAGGTGTGAGTATGTAAGTCAGTCCGGGAGCAGCCCGAAAAACTGGGTACTTTAAAATACCTAAAAAGTGGGTACTTTTATGTATTACGTCATCGCATGAGCCTACATATTTGCCCACACTAAATATATGGGTTTTCTCATTTTCCGCTCCGGATTGTCCAAAATTTAACTGAATATCCTGAAAATGTGGACACGGATAGTAAATAGATATTAAAAACTTTTAGTCACTGCTTTTTGAAATTCATCGTCGCCTTTTTGAGAAAATGAACAAAACAGACTACTCATAATCTGTTCGATTGATTTCCTCAAAAAGGTGACAGTGAATATCAAAAAGCAGCGGCAAAAAGTTTTGAATATCTATTTACTATCCGTCTCCAAAATTTCAGGTTATCCTTTGAAATTTTGGACAATCCGGAGCGGAAAGTGAGAAACTCCATATGTTTAGTGTGGGCTAGTCAAATATGTAGGCTCATGCGATGACGTAATACATAAATGTACTCAATTTTTTGAATATTTTAAAGTACCCAGTTTTTCAAGATTTTAAAGTACCCAGTTTTCAAGTCATCACCTCAGACTTTTCACCGGTTATAAAAGTAAGATGTTTCCAAATATTAAACAGGCTGAAAGAAGAACACTAATTGTGATGATCTTAAAACTGTCTTTTGATCGTGCGCTGTCACCGGGCAATATTCGGGAAATGTTGCCAAATGTTACAGACATTTCCAATAATTTTGCCATTTTTTCTTTAATTCTATTTTACAATTTGTTTTTAATTTCATGTTCACAATTTTCAAATTTTACCTCCCAACTGCCCAACCAGAAAGAAAGTTTACAACCGGGAAGGTGAATGCTTTATGTTTATCACAATTTCTTTTAGTACAAACTTGTATACTAAACTGTGAACGGGGTACATGTATCCTTGTCTCAGCTTAAAAGAGTATCCCGCATTCACTGTATGGTCCAACGTGAAAGTAGACTGGACCAAACCAGTGGACATCCGGCTCAGCTTGTCCCTAGAACCAAAATTGTGCCAGATGTTTTTTTTTTTTCTTTCTTTTTTTTCTTTCTATTGATATTATCATTATCAATATTCATTCATGTTAAGCCTCCAAAGCGGAATCAGTCAACATGCCAGGACCTCCCCGAATTAACCCTTACCAACTCTTGGCCGGTCGAATAAAGAAATGGATAAAAAAGCCGAAATAATTCTGATAACATTAGGGAACACATTGTACAGAGTTGGTCAGCTTACCAGATTTACGGTTGATCCATAAATATGTAGGTCGGGTTAAGAAAGTTCGCCATAGTCAGATAGCGAAGCCTACTTAATTTCCTGTCATCAGTGACCTTTGTGGGCTGAAATCTCTCAGTGATTTTATTGTCGGGGTTAATGCCAATTTAACTTACGAGTTCAACATATAAAGGTAAGGTTACACTTTTCAAAATACGTATCATCGCATATTATGCGTGTTTAAATTAATACAAATGTTGACATCCGGGGTACAACTTTGCTACCAATAACGCCTAAAACGAAACCTGGCGTTTGCTTTTTAAGTCAACTAAATTCATGTATAAGTTTTGTATTAGAATTACATGTAGGTATAATTCAAGTTAGAATTTTTCTTCCGGCTTTCATTCACGACTTTTATCTCTCGATATTTTACTTTTTTTTTTCTTTTTCTTTTTCTTTTTTCATTACACTATTCCCTTTCAGAAGTGGCTGCTGAATTCATGCACTCATTTCCTTTGTGCATGTACTTTGTGACATTGCAGTGTATAATTTGGTTGTAATACACGCATTTATTCTACAAGAATCACAAAGTCATCATTATCAAAGTGAGAATCCCAGCAGATATTTACAAATTAAAATGAAAGAAATAGTCAAAATCCTTTTTAAAATGTATATGTCACTTGCTGAATGAAATTCTCGGTGCTAAATTAAGATTCATTGATTTAAGGGCGACAGGATTAGGGCCGTTCTTATGGATACGGCCAAACATTATCTAAAAAGGTTTCCTCGATTCAGATTTTCTTTTTCAGGCAACTTTTGCCCGATTTTCATAAGTGTTTGGTACGAAATAGAACCTACCAGCAAATTATGCCAGTGAGCTTTTTTTCTTTGCTTTTTTAACATTCTTGGGTTACTGGCTTCTTTGCTCAATTATATTCATTGTTTTTGCCCGAATTTTCTACTGTTGGTGTTGGGGAAGGGAATAATGTGGTGGAAAGGGGTTGATCTTGCCCTTCCCGTGCGTTATGGGATCGTCCCTGGTTATGGAATGTTACAAAATATTCCTATCATCCACTACCACTGACACGCTCCTCAAATCATGTCTACACGTATAACATACACAAAGGCTAAATAATCAGAAGGAAACGCCCTCCTGCCGCTATGAATCTCTATTACGCAAACATTTGAAGAAAAGACACATCATTTCAGTGATAATTTCTCAGGAAACAGCTTCTAAATCACAAGCTGTTTTGCGCTTTTAGCCTCCCATTCTGTCTGCTGTTTGTTTGCAGGGCCAGCTGGACGTCTGGCATTATTCCTGTACCAACATAGCAGTCAACATACCATTCTCACTATTACATCCTTTCAAAACACTCGTTGCCATAATAAAAATACACAGAATTAAATGAGCCGTATAAAATCAATATTTAATAGTTATCTTTTAGTTTCACATAAAAAATATTAAATGTGGGTACTCTTCATCACCATTTTGTGTGAAAGGAAAACAATGTTTACTGTATGAACCTGATCCACCCATTCTGCCAGTCTACCAAAATGGCGCCGCGTGGTTGAATAAAACATGCGACAAATGGTATGACCAAAATGTTGCTTTTGGTAGGCCTACCGTCTACCTCTTAGACAGTCAGATGGGTGATATGTTTATTTAATATGATATAGTTAATGTTTGTTTTTGTTTGCACTCAATCAGTCGCATTCATTGCAGGTTGGGAGTCGCCTTTTCTGATCCTCTGTACCAGAGATTCAATTTCCATCAGTCCAAATGCCGGGGACCTTTTACATCACTCTTTTGCAATCGAAAGGGCACCATCACAATGGCCACAGCAAATTAAAAAAAAAAACCTCTTTAATAGTGTATTAAAGGTATATATCTGTATATACAGGTACGAAAGGTATCTGTTCAACCAAGTACCGATATGAGCATTGAATTCTGAGTTTATTGATTATCTTTGAATTTTGAAAATAGCTCTTATGACTTATTAAAATTTGAAAATGTTTTAATATATTAAAATTGTGGTGTATGGACAGGAAAACACCTGAAAATGCTTTTGTTTTTCTTTAAATTTCTTCCCTTAATTTCAGACTTTGAAAATGATGCCATGGATCCAGGTTGATGTAGATTGTGGTATGATAAAGATCAAATCCTCTTCATCTTTGCTTTTTCAAGAGAAATGGCTGAGGGTTAGAAAACAAGAAAAAAAAATTGCACAAAAATATTCTAAAATAGCTGACAAATGGCCAATGTTTAATCGATTTTGATAACTTTTGTTTGCTTTCTTCATGTTTTGGGTGGATTTTAAATGAATTTAGCTATCAGATAATGTTACCTCTACATATCCAAAATACCTTTAATGTCGTCTCGCCGCATGTACAAACATGCTTGATTAATATTATTTGTTTTTGTTGTGAAATGAGAAAGATAAGGAAATTAACTTTTACTCAAACTTAAACTTTCGAAAAAGTAAGTATATTTTAGACCATCACTTTGCATAACTCACATTAGATGAGATATGAAACTCCAAAGAAGTTAAATACACGATGAATATCTGCTTTGGTTCTAGTTTCTAAAACATATTTGTAGACTTACAATATTTAAAAAAAAATAATCAGGTCAGTCTTAGTTAGATGTGGTGATAAAATACACAAACGAATCAGAAATGACGTCTTTAACTATTTAATGAACTAAAAGCGGGAAATTCACACTTCTAGCACAGCAGACGACCTTACTGCCTTACATGCCTTAACAACCCGCTGTAAAATGTGTTATGTTTTCCAAACTCGCGTGCCGGGTATGAATGAATGGGTAACATGGTTACGAATATCAGGAGCTGGCGTGACTGACAGGTATACAACACTGCAGAAATGATATAAATGTACTTAGACGTACTACTTTTAATTAAGGTTTTATTTAGAATTCTGCTATTCTTAGCCTTTTCCATATTGTTCTCTTATCTTCTCTTAACTTTTATTCCGGTCATGACGAGTACTGTGATATTAAAAATGATAATAAGTCACAAAAACAATACGAAGGAAGTATCAATAATTTGTCAACATATTTTTTATTCTTCAGGGCCTGATTAAGACGCGATGAGGGCGGAGCAAGCTTGTAATCAGCCGGCTACAGAATAAAATCAGGTGTAACAGGAAATCCTGTCCCCTGCATGGAAATTATGAACGGCCAGACAGTATTCCCTAGAAATTCTGTCCAGCCGCACAATATTTCCTAGAAAATAATGTCCCCCTTTGCTACGGTGGCTCAGTGGGGCCATTGATATTTTGTTTTTTAATAGTATTTTTACTATTTTAAATTGTGTTTTTCCGAATTTCGTCTTCGTTTCCCATTTTTGGTTTGCTTTTCTCGCTTTTTCTTCCTCATTTTCTGACGTTATTTTATTGGCCCCACGCGTGTCTCACGTACGAAAACGAAGGCGTGGTACAGACCGTGGGAGCTTGTGACATGTCAGTTGGCGACTAGGACATGCAGAAGAGAAGACAGTGCTTTTCCAAGGGACGAATTGCCATCGCTTTACTTTCAACAAGGGGACTACAATACTTAAATTTTGTTCTGAGGATGGGAAAGGATTAATTTCATAGGGGCAAGAGAGGAGAAGCTCTAAAGAAGGATAAACTGCGCCCTTTTGCCTATTTGCAAATAAATACATTCATGTCATCAGTCCTATGAACAAACCAAGATTGTATATGTTGGGGATATGATATGGGCCGGGGCCCGGGATCGTGAATGCAACGCTCCTTTATGCCCCTCCCCTTCCCCAAATATCTGCAGAGCGAAAGTTTGAATGATTTGTTTGATGTGAGAAAATTTTCCCCTATAGTAAGTGGCAAAGCTGCCCCTCTTTTAATTACCCTCTAGCAGAAAATTTTGCCATGCCGGCACATGTTGTCGTTAGCTGGAAAAGTTGATTTCTTTGAAGAAACAAAGCTTAAACTCGAAGTTTTTACCTACTTTTCCTCGTTTCATCAAAGACATTTCCCACAATATTATTTCAACACCATTTATCTATATGCTGAAGATTGGATCCTCTATCGAACAATATATTTCCTTTTTTACTGATCCTTCATTTAAAACAAAAATTAACATTCTTCTCAAGCTGATCCCACAACTGATAAATGGCATTTAACCCCCGGTGCAGTTATCAGTATCACCCAAGGGCCGCAACATTTTTTCTCTCATAAATAGCTTAAAACAATACTCGGAAAACATTCAACAAAAATATCGATGGCTGTAATAAGCCACCGTAGAATTGGAGGGACCGAATTTTCTAGGAAATTGAGTACAGCCGGACCGAATTTTCAGGGGGACAGTATTTCCTGTTACCCGGGTTCGTACTTTCGATTGGGAGATCTCCGAGTTCGCCCGTTCGGGAGATCGGGACATGCGCATTACGAGTCTAGTCATAGTCATAGTCTTTGGTGTCGTCGTTAATTGAGTATAATATTTCCTAAATTTGAATTGACTATTATGATATTGATCACTTCATTACAGAGTTTTCATAAATAATTTCGGAACAGATTTTCAAAATGTATTGTTTTTTTCTTCAGAAAATCTTGTTAAAGCGCGACTGCCTAACGGTAAAACAATATAAGTCACCATATTTCATCAGTTGTTTCTAATATTCCACGGTAAATTTTAAAAGCGCACGGTAAACAGGTAAAAAGATAATTCGTATGCCATTATTTCATATCGTGAAGAAAAACTTGATCCCCTCACAGTGGTTGAGTTCACTGTGTTCCAAATTTTCCTGATTGTTATATGATTACATACATAATGAGAATTTGGATAGATGCATTGTGGGATACTTCTGTAAAGTATCTAATGATTGGGAAACCAAAACTGTTCTCCCGATCAGGAATACGAACCGGACTAGTATAAGTAACTTATTTCTTGCAACAGAAAATTGGTATTTTTTTATATTAAGAATATAATGATGAAATATACTGCAATTTTCTTCATTATTTTTTCCCTTTATAGATCACAGTGAGATTCTTTTTCATTTATAAGCTATAGTTTAGATAGTGTGTGCCTAAATCAGCTATAGTTTAGTTAGCCGTATGGCCAAAATCCGGCACTGTATATGATCAGGGTGATTGTCAATTGACATAAAAAGAAGATACGGGGATGACTCAAGTTGGAACTCGGGAGATTGCATGCAGGGCCGTAATTCTCATTCGAAAAGTGGGGAAGAGGGAGGGGGCATGACCTCTTATTTAAAAAGTGGGGTGGAGACAAGAGGCAAATTTTCCCTAAAATGTATTGATTTAAAAAACAAATTGCTGAAAAGTGGGAGTACATGTCCCCCTGTTCCCCTGGAATTACAGCCCTGATTGCATGCACAAGGAGCCCCTCGCCAAAGCTAGCTTATAGCGTCACATATTCTGGTAAAAAAGAAGAAAGTTTACATTTCACATGAAATTAACAAAAATAACAATAACAGAAGAATGGATAAGTCTATGCAAAAAAGGTCTGATGCTGATACTTGAATAATTGATACTTAAATACAAGATGAAAAGATAATTAAAAAGCGGTGTCATAGAATATGACTCCGAGGAACGATGCCACCGGAACCTTTGTCCCTGCAGTCTGCAGACGACATCTATTCGATTTGATCGGTCTCTTGGTACGCACTGATCGAGTTTTGTCAACATTTTTTACATAGAGAACTAAAATTACATTAATATTCCTAAATTTTTACCGTTCGTATTTCAACAGTTAAGCCTAAGTTTCAAGTTTTCACAAGTTTACTTTGAAATAAATTCCAAAAAAAAAATGTTTTACGCAAAAATGAAGCTTATTAAAGAATTCAAGTTTAATGTTCTGTATAATAGCATAATTCAATCAAGTTTAACATAAATTACAAAATAAGAAAATAAAAACAAACAAAAATATTTGATTATTCGGCTCTCAATAAAAGTAAAATTAGAAGTAAAATTACAATCATTTCTCGGAAGAAAACAAACTTTTGATTAAAAAGGGAATTTTAATGTACCTCCAGCATTCCGTGCACGTGGTCTGGTGGTTATCGGAATTAGTAATTAGATCTAAGTGTCTAATGGTATATCTCTTTGTATTCTGTAAAGTTATAAGAAAGAGCATAAAACAGTTTTAAATCGTTTCACAATGAATTTCAAATAGTGCCTATTTTGTAGCGGCGGCAGAACTGGAGGTTTCACTTTCATTAATTTTAGGTGGAAGTGTGAAGAAAATTGATAAGTTAACTAATTTACGTTGAGACATATGCTTATTTCTCAACAATATGTGAAATGCAGAGGTTGTATATATAGACAAACTAGTTAATTATTGACTAACGTAAACAGATCGCATGTAGACTGGTAGATGTGTATATTGTCAAACTAAGTCTTAAGTGCAAGCTGATCAATAATTTAATTTCTACTAATATTACCTGTGCTCATATGAAGAAGTACATCATTTATGTCTTTATATTGCATTTTGCACACAATTCCCAAGCAGTGAGTATCCTTGTCTATTCCCCCTGGCATGCATGTGAGTTTAGTAAGTTAACTTACTCCTTTTGGACCCCATACAAAGACGTAATAAAGATCATGTGTGAAAGGCGCAACATGAAATAAATTTGCAACAATCACTTTATAAATAAATATGTTCTTTTTCTATAACAGACTGAAAACCATTTCCATACTAGCTTGATTTTGTCATCTCGTATGCTCGAGTTGATCTAATACTCTGATGACTCGAACAACCGCTGAGAAAAGTAAGGGATAATGATATAGTACAATGTGTCGCCATTTTAAATCGATATGCGTTATATTATGCCCCGATAACAAACTAACTAAGTCTGAAAGTAGGGCTTAAATTCCAAAGTCCTAATTGGTTCGTTATTATTTTCAACAATCCGGTTCGTACCCCCGATCGGGAGAACAGTGTTGTTCTCCCGATCGGAGGATCTTTTACAGAAGTATCCCACAATGCATCTATCAAATTTAAAGTTTGTATAGGAATAATATAGGAATCAGACACAATTCGAGCGCGGGGAACTAAACCACTGAGAAGGGTTCAAATTTTTCTACACGATTTGAAATAATGGCATATGAATTATCTTTTCACTGTGCGCTTTTAAAATTCATCTTGCGCTTTTCAAGAAATCTGAAGAAAAGTGGCAGTCGGGTTTTAACAAGATTGTTTGGAAACCTATTGATTTTAACCGTAAAACTTGAATTTTTCATTCGTGTATCTAAATCGGTATGAATTTGATACTTCTAACTGAAAATTAATATTGCTTACCGTTTTCAGTGACTATTGTTGCAATTGTTTAAGAACGAATTACTCATTTTTGTATTATAAAATGAAGGCTTATGAAACACTGCACACGAGTAAAATGCATGTATCAGTTCATAACTGAGTCCTCGACCGATTGGAAAGTTTTGGGCATCGTCTATGCGTCGTCATGCCTAAAATCAGTCCTTTTTCACAATACAGTTTTTACACATCAGGATTAATGAATTAGCAGGAGCTTTTAATGTCGTTTGAATATGTGATGCTAGAACATCAATGATGTAGTAGCTCAATATAGATTTTTGGGGTGGATATAATAATGTTTTTGTTGGTGGGGAGTTACATAGTGAGAATGGCTTACTATATATTTTTATGTGTAAAAAGCTGCACCGCTTTTTTGGAGCCGACTCCATTTACTTCTAAGCAAAAAATTTACACATTAAAAATTTCAAAATTTAATATTCACAAGAAAACAACTCAGATAGTCTGATAAATACCTTATTCATTACAGTTTACAAGCCAAATTTCCGAGGAAATGAGACTTTTTCCACACTTACTTTGCTATTTGGTTGGTCACGCCTTCAGAAATGGAACGGTAGTTACAGTGCGTAATTCAAACATATGCTCGATCGAATTCCGTACCCTCTGTCGCAAGTTTGTGAAAAAACATTTTTTCTATAAGTGTGTGTGTGTGTGGGGAAGGAGGAAGGGTAGTAGGGGAGGAAGGGGAGGGGGGGGTGGGGTCGAGGGGTAGCTATTCCCTCATACCGATGCCGCTGATAGTAGTATATGATAAGCAACATACTTTATGAATTTATTAAAAAATCGGTTGTGCCTTGTGTCATGTGTGTATAACAAATGTTCAGAAAATTCAATTTGATGATAAATTTCTGATACCGCCTTATTGTTTGATGGATATTGTTTTATATTTGTTTACCAATAGCGGTATCCAACAAACTGCGAGCTCATATTTATGTTACCTCATTAAGAGTGGCATAGGAACCGGGGGCTACGGGAGGACAAGGTCCCGTTTCCCAATAATGAAGGTCTGACAAACTGATTTTGAAGAGTTAGATTCCTAAGTTCACATCTTTCTTTTCTTATTTACAAAGGGATAATTTTTGGAAAATTTGCTTCAATTTTCGAGAAATTTTCGGAAAATGTTACTCAATTTTTTGAAAATGTTGCCAAATTTTCATTTTTTCCCAATAACCCCCTCCCTCCATCAGGAATAGGATAGCCTATGCTTGCTATTTTAACCATTTTTGAGCTTTTGATAGTTTTTAAACCAAAGTTATATCCCAAATGAGCTATCAACTACAAGTGCTATACCCCAATTTGGCTATGCTGTGGGGCAGATCCCAAACGGATATTAAGCCCAATTAGCGCATGTATCAGACAGTATTTTAAGGCTCGAGCCAATGAAAGCAGAGTTTTCTTTCCATCGGAAATGATTGGTAGCAAATACCGAATCAGTGTTATATACGCTGAATTCATTTGGATCGCCGATTTTTTTGGAGTCAAATTTGGTGAGATTTCAAATGCAAAATACCTTAAACCTACGCACCAGTACACACTATTATTGCATCGATGGATCGATCTATTTCAGGAAACATGACAACACGGTAAAATAGCGAAGAAACGCTCAGGATATGATAAACGCTGCAAAAATAGATTCGTGATAGAAATGATAAAATAATTTACTACCAAAGCTCTAAAAGTAAATTTTAATTGATGACGTCTAAGCAAGGAGGAACTATTTTACCTTTTTGGTCTATGTTTAATTAAATTAAATATGTTTAATTCAACCACTTTTTTCGCTCTCCCCACTCTCCTTTCCGCTACTATGAAAGTCCTGTTTTCCTTTCTCAAATAATAAAAAGACTAAAATCAAAAGAGTGAGTGCAAAGAATTTGTGCATTAGGTCAAATTGACAATGCAATGGTCTCTTGTAAAGCGTATAGTGGGCAACTCTTGTAATCTAGACCTACATACTGACATACATAGCAACACTTTCTTTAAGTTGAATTTTGGTACATATTTTCATGCCATAAACTGTCCTAATTACAGTATTGTATTGACATTGCTGACAGGTTCGACGTATTGAGATCTTCAAATCTTTAGCTTGATGATATTTTGTCATCGGCTTACTCCAGGTGTTGTTTACAGGATAATGCGGGCATTTATATCAGGTATCAGTAACTTAAGTTGAGATGACATACCTCAGCAATACAGTTGTTAAGAAGAATAAACTTTCTTTAGAGCGCCATCATTTGGGTTTAATCTTAACCAGGGACAGTACAGAAGGCAACAAAAGGCATGTCATTGTGTTTACATCTTTGGTTCTTTTCTTTGAACATGAAATTCAGTTATTATTCGGGGGTTGCTGGGAGTGGGTTGCTGGGAGTGGGTTGCTGGGAGTGGGTTGCTGGGAGTGGGTTGCTGGGAGTGGGTTGCTGGGAGTGGGTTGCTGGGAGTGGGTTGCTGGGAGTGGGTTGCTGGGAGTGGGTTGCTGGGTTGCTGGGTTGCTGGGAGTGGGTTGCTGGGAGTGGGTTGCTGGGTTGCTGGGAGTGGGTTGCTGGGAGTGGGTTGCTGGGAGTGGGTTGCTGGGAGGGGTTGCTGGGAGTGGGTTGCTGGGAGTGGGTTGCTGGGAGTGGGTTGCTGGGGGCTGGGTTGCTGGGAGTGGGGGTTGCTGGGAGTGGGTTGCTGGGAGTGGGTTGCTGGGAGTGGGTTGCTGGGGGCTGGGAGTGGGTTGCTGGGAGTGGGTTGCTGGGAGTGGGTTGCTGGGAGTGGGTTGCTGGGAGGGTGGGTTGCTGGGAGTGGGGTGGGAGTGGGTGGGGGTTGCTGGGAGTGGGTTGCTGGGAGTGGGTTGCTGGGAGTGGGTTGCTGGGAGTGGGGGTTGCTGGGAGTGGGTTGCTGGGAGTGGGTTGCTGGGAGGGGTTGCTGGGAGTGGGTTGCTGGGAGTGGGTTGCTGGGAGTGGGTTGCTGGGAGGGGTTGCTGGGAGTGGGTTGCTGGGAGTGGGTTGCTGGGGTGGGTTGCTGGGAGTGGGTTGCTGGGAGTGGGTTGCTGGGAGTGGGTTGCTGGGTGGGTTGCTGGGAGTGGGTTGCTGGGAGTGGGTTGCTGGGAGTGGGTTGCTGGGAGTGGGTTGCTGGGAGTGGGTTGCTGGGAGTGGGTTGCTGGGAGTGGGTTGCTGGGAGTGGGTTGCTGGGAGTGGGTTGCTGGGAGTGGGTTGCTGGGAGTGGGTTGCTGGGAGTGGGTTGCTGGGAGTGGGTTGCTGGGAGTGGGTTGCTGGGAGTGGGTTGCTGGGAGTGGGTTGCTGGGAGTGGGTTGCTGGGAGTGGGTTGCTGGGAGTGGGTTGCTGGGAGTGGGTTGCTGGGAGTGGGTTGCTGGGGTGGGTTGCTGGGAGTGGGTTGCTGGGAGTGGGTTGCTGGGAGGGTGGGTGGGTTGCTGGGAGTGGGTTTGGGAGTGGGCTGGGAGTGGGTTGGGAGTGGGTTGCTGGGAGTGGGTTGCTGGGAGTGGGTTGCTGGGAGTGGGTTGCTGGGAGTGGGTTGCTGGGAGTGGGTTGCTGGGTTGCTGGGAGTGGGTTGCTGGGAGTGGGTTGCTGGGAGTGGGTTGCTGGGAGTGGGTTGCTGGGAGTGGGTTGCTGGGAGTGGGTTGCTGGGAGTGGGTTGCTGGGTGGGTTGCTGGGAGTGGGTTGCTGGGAGGGTTGCTGGGAGTGGGTTGCTGGGAGGGGTTGCTGGGAGTGGGTTGCTGGGAGGGGTTGCTGGGAGGGTTGCTGGGAGTGGGTTGCTGGGAGTGGGTTGCTGGGAGGTTGCTGGGAGTGGGTTGCTGGGAGGGTTGCTGGGAGTGGGTTGCCGGGAGTGGGTTGCCGGGAGTGGGTTGCCGGGAGTGGGTTGCCGGGAGTGGGTTGCCGGGAGTGGGTTGCCGGGAGTGGGTTGCTGGGAGTGGGTTGCTGGGAGTGGGTTGCTGGGAGTGGGCTGCTGGGAGTGGGTTGCGGAGAGTGGGTTGCGAGGAGTGGGTTGCGGGTAGTGGGTTGCTGGGAATGGGTTGCCGGGAGTGGGTTGCCGGGAGTGGGTTGCCGGGAGTGGGTTGCTGGGAGTGGGTTGCTGGGAGTGGGTTGCTGGGAGTGGGTTGTTGGGAGTGGGTTGCTGGGAGTGGGTTGCTGGGAGTGGGTTGCTGGGAGTGGGTTGCTGGGAGTGGGTTGCTGGGAGTGGGTTGCTGGGAGTGGGTTGCTGGGAGTGGGTTGCTGGGAGTGGGTTGCTGGGAGTGGGTTGCTGGGAGTGGGTTGCTGGGAGTGGGTTGCTGGGAGTGGGTTGCTGGGAGTGGGTTGCTGGGAGTGGGTTGCTGGGAGTGGGTTGCTGGGAGTGGGTTGCTGGGAGTGGGTTGCTGGGAGTGGGTTGCTGGGAGTGGGTTGCTGGGAGTGGGTTGCTGGGAGTGGGTTGCTGGGAGTGGGTTGCTGGGAGTGGGTTGCTGGGAGTGGGTTGCTGGGAGTGGGTTGCTGGGAGTGGGTTGCTGGGAGTGGGTTGCTGGGGTGGGTTGCTGGGAGTGGGTTGCTGGGAGTGGGTTGCTGGGAGTGGGTTGCTGGGAGTGGGTTGCTGGGAGTGGGGCTGGGGTGGGTTGCTGGGAGGGTTGGGAGTGGGTTGCTGGGTTGCTGGGGGTTGCTGGGAGTGGGTTGCTGGGAGTGGGTTGCTGGGAGTGGGTTGCTGGGAGTGGGTTGCTGGGAGTGGGTTGCTGGGGAGGGTTGCTGGGAGTGGGTTGCTGGGAGTGGGTTGCTGGGAGTGGGTTGCTGGGAGTGGGTTGCTGGGAGTGGGTTGCTGGGAGGGTTGGGTGGGTTGCTGGGAGTGGGTTGCTGGGAGCTGGGGTGCTGGGAGTGGGTTGCTGGGTTGCTGGGTTGCTGGGAGTGGGTTGCTGGGAGTGGGTTGCTTGCTGGGAGTGGGTTGCTGGGAGTGGGTTGCTGGGAGTGGGTTGCTGGGAGTGGGTTGCTGGGAGTGGGTTGCTGGGAGTGGGTTGCTGGGAGTGGGTTGCTGGGAGTGGGTTGCTGGGGTGGGTTGCTGGGAGTGGGTTGCTGGGAGTGGGTTGCTGGGAGTGGGTTGCTGGGGGTTGCTGGGAGTGGGTTGCTGGGAGTGGGTTGCTGGGAGGGTTGCTGGGAGTGGGTTGCTGGGAGTGGGTTGCTGGGAGTGGGTTGCTGGGAGTGGGTTGCTGGGAGTGGGTTGCTGGGAGTGGGTTGCTGGGAGTGGGTTGCTGGGAGTGGGTTGCTGGGAGTGGGTTGCTGGGAGTGGGTTGCTGGGAGTGGGTTGCTGGGAGTGGGTTGCTGGGAGTGGGTTGCTGGGAGTGGGTTGCTGGGAGTGGGTTGCTGGGAGTGGGTTGCTGGGAGTGGGTTGCTGGGGTGGGTTGCTGGGAGTGGGTTGCTGGGAGTGGGTTGCTGGGGTGGCTGGGAGTGGGTTGCTGGGAGTGGGTTGCTGGGAGTGGGTTGCTGGGAATGCTGGGAGGTTGCTGGGAGTGGGTTGCTGGGAGTGGGGGGGCTGGAGTGGGTTGCTGGGAGTGGGGTTGCTGGGAGTGGGTTGCTGGGGTGGGTTGCTGGGAGTGGGTTGCTGGGAGTGGGTTGCTGGGAGTGGGTGGGTGGGCTGGGAGTGGGTGGCTGGGAGTGGGTTGCTGGGAGTGGGTTGCTGGGAGTGGGGTTGCTGGGAGTGGGTGCCGGGGTGGCTGGAGTGGGTTGCTGGGAGTGGGGGTTGCTGGGAGTGGGTTGCTGGGAGTGGGTTGCTGGGAGTGGGTTGCTGGGAGTGGGGTTGCTGGGAGTGGGAGGTGCTGGGGTGGGTGGTTGCTGGGAGTGCGGGTGGCTGGGAGTGGGGGTGGCTGGGAGTGGGGGTGGCTGGGAGTGCGGGTGGCTGGGAGTGGGGTGCTGGGGTGGGGGCTGCTGGGAGTGGGTTGCTGGGAGTGGGTCGCCGGGAGTGGGTCGCCGGGAGTGGGTCGCCGGGAGTGGGTCGCCGCGAGTGGGTCGCCGCGAGTGGGTCGCCGCGAGTGAGTCGCCGGGAGTGGGATGCTGGGAGTGGGTTTTTTACTATATTTTCTATATCATACTAAATTGGAAATACTATAAAAGGCCTATGAAATATAAGTTAGAAGCGATTCAAAATTTTTTTTAGGAGCACGAGTTCAAATATGGTGAACTATTGCTGGAGTTGGTTGACAGATAGTGACTGTTGCACTTTTAATGAATCATGTATCTTTAAATGATTGTTGAATATCTTTCTCCCGTTCATCTAAAATAATAGGTCTACTTCTTCACTTGCAAGAAGGTAGCTAGAAAAGATGAACTTTGAGAGGCTTGTTTGAATCAAAATGATAATATATGCATATTTATTCGATATTCTTAGCTTAGTATTCAAAATCCAATTATTCTGAACTTACATATAAAAATTCAACGTAGGCCTACAGACAAAAATCAAAAGGCAAATAAATACAAAACACAACATGGCCCGCAATAAAATAAAATTCTCACTTAAAAATTGCACCGACTGTACCATAATTAGAAGAAAATATGCTATAAACCATGAAAAGACAACCTTTTTAATTAGTTTACAGCTTTCTGAATTTTAAATTCCTTATCATAATAAATGATGCAAATTTTATTTTATTTTGTTACATCTCATCAAGTTAAACATATTAGGCTACTTTTTAAATCTTCACCAACGTTATCTGAATGGGCCCTGGAGCAGGTAAATATGACAAGGTATTGAATCTCCACAATACCCCCTTATCAATATTTATCGGGGAAAACATAAATTAAAAAAAACTAATATAAATTTTAAGAATAGCATGGAAGATTGTGAGCTGTCTTCCTTTCCCTGTTTCCATGCATCACAAATTTTGTATGCATTAAACAATTTTTGAATTTTGGTGAGTGATAATTCGAAAACCACTGACGCTTTTGATGTGGTATTAGGACTTTTCTGTTCAAACTGAAAAGTTCTTGGAAATTGTTAAGTCTCTACCTGTATTGAAACCTTTAAAGAATTATTCCCATGGTTTTTTGTAAAAAATTATTTGGAAAAGCATATTTTTAGAGCCAATTTGGTACAAAAATCACGTTGGTATCATATTCCGTTCAGGAGATATGGATTATAAAGATTTCTCAATTGCATTTTGAATTTTTGTATAGTATATATGTTTGATGATGTCATAGAAGCAATTCCATTGCAAATGAGTATGTATTTCTTTGATTGTTAACTGGCTGTTTCTGTGTGATTAGAAACAATTTTCCAAAAGTTATTCAAGTAGGGCATCTTTGGCAATGTATATAGATACTTAACTTTCATCAATTTATTTTTCTAACAGGTTTACTAATAAAAATGGATGATAGATATTT
>JAIGNY010000843.1:237500-257500 GCA_020152595.1 Chiridota heheva
AGATTTTAAGTTAACTCAGCAAGTGATTCTAGTAGGTAAGCAGGTAATTTATGAACGTAAAATACTAAATAATAGCCAATCCTTTCGTCACCTGATTTCTAAATTAAAAATTATTCGTAAATTAGAAGAGCATATAGCAACAAGAAATGATAAGTTAAAGTCCCATTATGAAAAATGGCTCTCAATTTTGCATCTTCTTGTTGAACTTTTTCTTGTATCTGGAATCCTCATAAGATAATTCTAGTCTTTCGTTTTTTCTGTTTTCTGTTAGTAAGTTTAAGAATGTTTAACTTTTAATTACGAACAATTATGCTTTATGAATTATGTTATGAGAGTTGTATTTCTTTTCGACATTTACTTCATTGTGATGATATGTTCAGATATGAGAGTTTAACAAATAAATTGTAATGAAACAAAAAACAAACAAAAAACAAACAAAAAACTCTTTAAAATAAACTCTAAAAAATATTTAAAAAAAGGAAATGGTCAGATTTGACCATTACATGGTCAGCTGTGCACCAAACCAATGTTGGTCAAAATTAAACGACCATAACGTGGTCAAAATTAACCATAATATGATAATTATGGACAAATTTGACCATATTGTGGTCAAATTTGTTGTTCAATTTGACCAAAGTTGGTTCGGTGCAGAGTTGACCATGTTGTGGTCAAAATTTGACCATTCCCTTTTTAGAGTGTAATGGTCGTAGTATTGAGCGTTGAGGAACTCGACATCTGATTTTTAGCTTAGAGGAATTCTGAACATTAATAGAAACATACCTTCATACTGATACTTGTCAGAAAGATAGGGGCCTTTTGTTAGAGTATGCGGGCAACCCCAAATTTCATTAGTGGGGCATCTGTGAAATGGGCCATGCAGGGAAAAACTTATTATTTGCACCCGGGCCACTGTAATGTCATAAACATGTGCCCTCTCCCCCATCTTCTTTGTAAAGTTTGAAAGGTGCCCCTTTCATATCTTTACAGACTGACAGAGATTAAAAAAAAGTTGTATTTTAAATATCAAAATATATTTAAGTCCTCTTATCATAATATTGATCTTTTTATTGACATATTGAAGAGAGTAACACAAACATCAAGCAAAATACCTCAATTTTCGCTCGTGGAGCGCCAAGTTTATTTTGGGTTCTAGAAAAAACATACAATGGGACACTTGCCACTGATTCGCTGAAGACTGAGTGCGATTTTGGGCCATCTGGTCTTAAATTATACTAAAAATAGTTACGTATCTTATTTACAGCAGCAAAAAGCAAAAAAACAAAAAACAAATGTTGACCTCCATAAGTACCCTTTTGCTTTTCTCATTATCTTAGACATTAAGTATTCTGATTCATGAACCATATAATGGCTAATAATGATCTATAGGTCTAAATCCTGCGATTTCAAGACATACCGTCATCTATACATTTTCCAATTCAGCAATTGTTGTAGATTTCAATAAAATTGTTATATTTTACCGAATTTTGGACCACAATATTTTGAATTTTTGAAGCTGTGGATGAAATAAGAAGGAAAAACGGGTCACCAGTAATGTTTGAACTATAAATGTTTAGACATTTTCCTTGGGGTGGAAGGTTGACCACATAAAGCTATATTGCTGTGCTACGTGCTTTAAAAATACAATAGTCGGAAAGTGTCCCTCAGATCCTGTGCCCCCACTATCAAACATCTTCCGCCGCCTCTGCCCTCCCCAACATCAATCCCTTCCGACGGCACTGGAATCAGAATTTATACTATGCTACGGAGCTGAGAGGTAGGCCTACATGTATGGACATCCAAGAGACTGATGTCTTTGTCTGTTTGTCTGCTATGCCACTGCACTTTTTTCCTCTACAAATGCTTTTCAAAGCAGACTAAACTGCTAAAAGGATCTACGGCAACCAGCGATGACGGAGGACAAGAATGCAGATATGTCAGAGAACATTTTCGGATAATAAAAAAAACTAATAACTTGCCAGGCGCCCTAATACTTTATAAAGTAACGCATGCATGGTGGTATCTAATAATCATAACTTTAAAACATTTCAAGGGAGTAGCATCGTATTTCTTAGTCCTTACGACTGTTTATATGTCCTTCGAGTCATGCTTTCTTTAGACTGTTAGAATAGCTAATATGTATTATGTATTTTTCATCAAACGTGACTATTTTCAAACAATCGAAACATTATCCGTTCGGTAGATTCCCCTCTTCAGGAGAAAAATTATTTTCCTCCGAAGAGGCGGGGAAAACCTATGTAAAAAATGTAACTTCCGGATTTCCATTTACAAGTGCTTTGACCGACGGTTTTTAATCACCTTATATGCGGTCACTGTATGTGCGAAGTGGGCCTAAAATGTGTGCATACCTGTTTGTACATTATTTTTCTTGTTTGGTACTGGATGGTGTCTGCGTTACTTCCCCAGCGAAAACAGGCCAGAGTTTGTAAGTTTGTCATTAAATATCTCTAAACGGCGTGGTGGATGTCCATTTGGGAACTGGATAATTTGTAGATTGATAAGTATGGATTTTGAAAATGCAAAAATGAAATTGACCTAATTGGTTATAAAATTTATAGAACCCATACAAGTTATGTGCCATAGCATTTACGCTGTTTCGTTAGAGGCATCATTCAGTCATTGGTAATCTTCAAAATGGCATCTGAGATTTTTCCCCTCTTCGGGGAAAAAGATTTTTTCCTGAAGAGGAGAATTTACTAAACTGATTATTCATGTTTTAGAACATTAAATTATCTATCTGGCGTGTTCAACATGTTAGGTATTCATGCAAATTAAAACAGTTTGATCCGATGCACGGAGAGTGACGGACGTAAATAAAGTCCCACCTCTACATGCTCTACCCAAGGACCTTAAAGGTCCTTTCTCTAAGGAGGTACCACTTAATTCTAACTTTCTCACTCACTGTAGCAGACATCAAATAGAAGAAAGCAGTTTACTTTAAAACTATTCGACAACCATTGCATGAAATAAATGGACTAGTTTAAAACCATATTACAGCTACATTGCTAATTTCCTTTGCAAACTATACAATTAGAATCGACCTTAACACTTAATTCCTCATCGCTTGAGTTTTTCTTCAATGTTTGTTGGCCATCATGGTCATTTGATTTCCTTCAAATATGATATTATCGTGCACCTCCTAATTACCACAATTGTGGACATATTGTTGAATATAAATGGATGAGTGCCCACAGTTCGTAGTGTGGCATTGTTCGTTTACTTTTTGCACCATATCGGTGTAAGAGCAAATCTTGTCGCAAAATTTGTCTTTGAGGCGTTTTGTAAAGCGGTAATAGTTGTTGAAGTATACACAGCGGGAAACTGGCATCGCATAAAGACGCTTGTTGATTTTTTGTGACTTCTATTTTCGGTGGCCTTTTATAGCAAAATTCAGATAATGCTTTTTAAAGACGCAAGGCTCCGTAAAATGACTGCTTGCTCAGTTGGTGGTACGGCTTTGTTCATTGAGGTAGTAAATAGACCAGATACATACTTATCTTGTCATTTGTCAGGAGTTGTCAGCCCTACAGGAATTACATATTTGGCGTGATTTTCTTTTAGAGTTCAAAAGTATTAGCCTAAGATGGGAAAAATAGAGAAGTCAGTCTTCGTCACATTAATGTGACAGAAGACAGACGCAACAGAACATTTGTGTTTGACATATTTTAACAACATTCTTTAAAGAAAAAAACTATTTCTTTTCAGATCAATATTTAGACTGTGATTAAAATTGACATCATTGGTTTCTCGGGCCAATTTTATTGATCTTTTTTTTTATGAATTGGAAAAACAAGTGGATTTGCAGACTATAACCTGAACTGAATCAACCGGATTGTCGAGTTACATGCATAATTCAACGGACGACCTGGTAAGTTTCTCTTTCTCAATAATTAACTTCAAAAAATTGGATAATATTCAAACAAATAGAGGTCAGTCGTCCGGTATATATTACTTTTAAAGGGAGGAATACAACCCCATTTTCATAGGCATATATTCCAACACAATGCATATATTTACACAAAACAATCAACAAAACAATCAAAATGCAGATGCCATTATAATGTTCACAATTAGCTGATTAGACAACCTTGTAATTGGGCTCTATATAGAGAGTACGCACTGCCATTCAAAGTGATTTAGAAATGATAATGTAAGCATACTAATCTGCTATTATAGCCTATAGCCAGGTGGAACGCTGTTATTCACTTGATTGTTCACAGACATGAGATACATTGAGATAAAAAATCTTATAAGAAAGAGGGGAAAAAGAAACAAAATTGTAAAGATTTTGCATTCAAAACTTTTATTTTGTTAAGGAGATATAGTAAAGTTAAAAGTTGATATCCCATTTGTGTAGAAATGACTGAAAACAGATACCACGTCACACCCTCAGATTTATCACTGAAACCCTCTGTGTTCTCTATTAAATTTATTCCTGGAATTTTGTGGCTTTAAAATCATTGAATATGGTAACTGTAATTAACCACCTGTATATGAGGTACGCGGAAAAATAATTTAAAGAGTAAAAAGGCTTTTTTTTTTATATATCCAGGTGCGTAACTTAAAGGGGGTGAGTATGTGGGGGTGGGTGTGTATGGCGGGGAAGGGGGTGACATCCTTTAGAGAAAAAAAATCGTCGAGCAATTGACTATTTCGTCGGGAAAAAAGGGTTGTAATATTTAAACAATATTGTAGGAAATTTAATATGGTTATTCCTTTTTGTTTTTGTTTCTTCACAAAATATTTTTGAAAATGTTTTGGATATACATAAATTAAAATGCTTTAGAAAAAAAAAATCATAGTTTTTGCTTCCTTAATCCACGCCTCCCTCTTTCCCATTTCCCTCCCCCGCATCCGTTGGCCAGATACCGATAGTAGTCGGGCAGAAATGTAGAATAACGGGTGCACTTGTATCCTTGTATCAGGGCAAGGAGGTTACACTTCAGAGTGGTACCTCCTTGATCAGAGTATATCTCAGATAAATATAAACATGTTAACAATAGATTCTAAAATTGTCCTCTTTTCTTATTTATTTCTTATTAATTTCCAGTATAGATTATGTACAATTTATAAATAGGAAAATACAATAATACAATAATATACAATACAAAAAATAAAATTAATAGAAAGTAAACGAAAGGAAATAATGTAGAAAATGAGACTATAAAACGGTTAAAGATATGATACTTAAATTTTGAAAATTTGGGTTGATTTTAAACCCGGGGCATAATAATCATGAAATCTTAGAGCTTCCCCGGCTGAACCCAAGCTTCCAAACAGGGGCGTAGGAACCGGGGGCAAGGGGGCCAATGATTTCACAAATATTTACCATTTTAGTTCCCAATAATGAACGATATAACAAATTGATTTTGACGAGTCCAGTCAGATTCCATGCACAATTTGCGATATTTGCTTCAATTTTTGTGCTATTTCCTTTTGGGAAAATTTTCTTCAATTTTCGAGAAGTTTCTATTACTTTTCGAGAAATTTCCTTATCGTAAAAAATGTCTTTATTTTTGTAAAGTTTGCTTTCATTTTTGTGCATTTTCCTTAATTTTCAGGAGAACATCAAATTTGCTTTAAATTTCGCGCAATATCCTTCATTTTCGGGAAATATGATTTAATTTTTGTGTAAATTTCTTTCATTTTTCGGGTATTCCCTTCATTTTCGGAAAACTGTTTTCAATTTTCGTTAATTTTTGTGCAATTTCTTTCATTTTTCTTCAATTTTCGTTAAAAAATCCTACATTTTCGTGAAATGTGATTCAATTTTTGTGCAATTTCCTTCATTTTCCTTAAATTTGCTTCTAATTTTTTTTCTTTAATGTCTTTAATTATTCTTCATTTTTCGGAAAATTTACCTTATTTTTGGGATATTTTATCCAATTTTTGGGAAATGGTGCCAAATTTTACCAATGTTTATAATATTTTAATCCCCCTCCCCTTTCCTCCGCTTCCCTTTGAAAATAGTTTTTAGACCGTGATAAGACCGTAAGAGACTCATACATTTTAGTACTGAGGTTTGTTGAGGCAAATGATCAAATCTGGTCCCCAATATCAAATACTTTCTTTCCTACGCCTCTGCTTCCAAGGCTGCGCCCATGATGAACCCAACAGTTTCCCCGGAATTTTCTCAATTTGCAGGGAAATTCTGCAAGTACTTATCTGAATAGATTTAAACAATTATAAAGTTGTCTTCTTTTTATCACTTACATTTTGGAAATGTTGTGGGGCATAAAACTCAAGAAATCTTCAAAGCTTCCGGGGCTTCGACCCTGCATGAATCCAAGCTGATTGCAAGACTTCGCCCATGAGCCCCATAACTTTGCCCGTAAGCGGGCACACGGTGTTACGCAAGTACCACGTTCGACCGCTTTGGTGTGGGAGGAGGGGGGGGAGAAAGAGGGGGCAGGGGGGCGGGGGTCGATTTGTCCCCAACTGTCCTATATTGTATGTATATTCTTTTTTAATAAGTCGGGCAAATGCGAATTTTAGGAAAGCAAATTTGACTCACACCCCTTGGCCTCGAAGTCAAGGTACGTCGCTGTTTGTATCACTGTCTTTCTCTGGGCAAGTTGATGAGTTTGAGCAAAAAATTGTTTCAAAAATTTGCCTGCGCTTCTTCTTCTTCTTGAGGGGGTAGAGGGGGGAGGGGGGAGCTTGTACCCCGTATCGATTCCCCAGCTAGGTATAGGAGCGAATGGTGAAAAATTGTTTTCTTGACAGGAACATTCTAATTGTTAATACTTTTTTCGACTTCTGGTGGAAGTCGGCGGCTGTTTCTGTCATGTCTGTAGCGTCCAAGGATAATTACAACAATATTCTGTATGATAAACCCAATGTCAATGTACCTTTGCGTGCGTTCATTTACCTCCCAAGCCACAAATACACCATCTGCTCTATAAATTTTAGATTGATAAACAAGCGAGGTAAGTGAAAAAGCAACTAAACAACGAATAATCAAATAAACGAATAATGAAATTCTCAAAAACCAGAAATTTATGAAAGTTAGTATAATGCATGACTCAACATTATGTTTGATGTAACGTTTTCGAACTAAGTGTTGTTTAGGAAGCCAAAGAAAACAGTCGGGAAACAATTCAAAGAAAAAGGGTTTACCGCATATTTTAACAGTTTGATTTATGTGAAGGTGAAGGTTTTGCTACAACGCATGGAAGGCTGCATGGAAGACCATATAGTTATAATTTAATTTTTTGAGAGTATAGATTTTATCGAAAATGTGGCGTACCCTATGAGGTTGTAAAAAAGCCTATTTCGAGGAAAAGTCGAATTCGAGAAATTTCTGCACTTGCTTCCAATGCCTTCGATTGGGTGTCATTAGAACGAATGAAACTATATGTATATCATAAATCACATTACAATTATAT
Source organism: Chiridota heheva (assembly GCA_020152595.1). NCBI lineage: Eukaryota > Metazoa > Echinodermata > Holothuroidea > Apodida > Chiridotidae > Chiridota > Chiridota heheva. Next base: position 244,907 of record JAIGNY010000843.1, read on the forward strand.
CGCAACTTTGTGCTGCAGTTCTATAGCTGTATATACTGTTTGAGAAAATATGTACTCAGTAAATGTTATGAACTATTGGGTACCAAGACATGCAAGAGGTTTGTATAAGAATAGTTCATATATTTCATATTTACCCTTCTTTTGCTGGTGGCAATACACTCTTAAAAAATATAAAAAATATAAAATAAAAAGCTTTTAGCTTGTCAGGTATTCAGCCACATAGCAGAGTCCACGAATGATTACAACAATATTCTGTATGATAAACCCAATGTCAATGTACCTTTGCGTGCGTTTATTTACACCCCAAAGCCACAAATACACCATATTCTGTATAAATTTCAGATTGATAAACAATCAGGGTAAGTGAAAAAAACAACTAAACGAACGGGTTCTTCAAGGATTATTTTTAAGAAAACAAAAAGGTTCCAACTCCTTAAGTATTAGGAGCCTTTGCGTCTCTTTGGAACCTGTTTTTTTTACTATAAAAATGTGCACCATATAACTAAGCACACCGGCCTGGCCCAGGGACCATACGGGCAATGCTTGAAGGGGATTATCACAAACCATTTGACTGTTACGTACAGGAACACCATAATGAATGGATATTAATTGCTATACCCAGTGATAATATGTCCTAAGGATAATATGTCCTTACCCGAATTTTCACAATGAATGCAACATGTCAAATAACGGGACCATTGCAGAATGACTCAACTATAAAACCATGATGAAACCAAACAAAAGCCACAGTGACTAAAGTCACGAAAGTCGAGACAAAAATCCATCTTCTTATATAAGCGATTTAAGATTTTTCTATTAAAATTTATGATGGAGTACCACATTGTTTGTAAATCCGATTAATGTATTGCCAATGATATCCTTTGAATGTCAACATCCACTTTTTGCTGGGAAAATGTGTTGACGTACAAAATGCCCCATATCACAGGGCTTCCATTAGTCCACGAACTTGGTCCCCATGGCGCCTTATATCAGCTTCACCATCCTTATCTTCACCCCAATTCCTATAACTGTATAATGTCGTCCCAACAATTGATAGACTCCACCCCAATCAGCATGAAAATGATACAATATGTACAAAGTGATATTTCGATAACAATTTACTAATACAAACAAATATGAACTTTGACCAGGTAATCTTCCATAACTCAAAAACACACAGTTTTTATAAGCCCACTCAACTGCTCAAGCTTTAAACAGTTAAAGCTCTTTATCTATTCATAATCAAACAAGAACAGTTCATTTCTGGGGGTGCGCTGACCTTTGAATAATAAAGTTTTATGTCATCAATTTAGATCATCAACTTAAAATGGATAGCTATACTTTTAATATTTCACACATAGAAATTGTCTTCACTCTTTATCGTTCAGCTCATTGTCCCTTTTGTGATTGGTATAGCTTGGAACTTTTGACGAAGAATATTCACATTAAGCAGTTAAAGTGGGTCAAGCTCACGATGACCCGTCCTACGCTTAATCTCAGAGTTGTAACCAAGTCATATTTTTGTAAGTCAAGTCACAAGTAATTTGTTCGCAAGTCAAGTCAAGTCACAAGTCAAAAAAAATGCGACTCCAGTCGGACTCGAGTCAAGGTCAGCTACTTGAGTCAACAACTCTGCTTAATCTTATCCAATGCATTTCTATTTCTTCAAGTTGAACTGTACACCAAGTTTGACCATACACTTGTTGTTGTCATATACGGTGCAAAATTGTATAACAAATTTAATGGTTGTAAAATTTGATTATTACAGTATAATGAACAAATTCGGACAAAATTGTAACTTTAAGGATCACGATTAATTCTTACAAATACAGGACTGACCATCGGCTTTTGTGCTCAAATTCTTTAACAGTTGCAAATAATTGATAAAGATCAAAAATGCTTAATTGTATAAGGACAATATGTATCAAAAAACCATATCAGTTATCAAACGACTGTTTATAAAAGTTTAAAACTTTATAAAAAAAGATGGAGAAAGTTTTTGCTTCATAGATCATGCCACGTAATCCTTATCTTTTTAAAAGCAAGATAAAAAGCATTTCCCGCCATGCACGAACAGCCTCGTTTTTCTCAGGGTTTTGCATCGTATTTGAAATAGGATATTTTGTATTTCTTACAAATCCTCAACTAGTGGCAGCACCAGGTATCACGAACTGGGAGGGGCATTGGGAGACTACCCCGTACCTCTCGACATTTTATCCTCGGATTAAGATGGGCTGGAAAATTGACATGTGAACTTGGTGAGAGACAAAGTGTGACGCGTGGCATCATTGTGAGAAGTGTATGTATGTATGTGTGTGTGTGTGTGTGTGTGTGTGTGAAGGGTGGGGGAGGGGGAGATGGAGGGGGTACTTCTTATATTAAAAAATATTGTGTTAAGGATCCAATTAATGCTTAAAAGTAAGGGTTCCCTGACTGATGTAGTTCCTCGCACGATGACCAACGAAGGATGCATTTATGATATTAAATTCTTTTGAATAAACAGGTCATCTTGTTATGGATTAAAACAATGGTTGAATTAAATTGTAGTCAAATGAGCGCCGTATTATTATCTTACAATACAAATTTACATATACAGATGAACGGGAATCGAAAATACGATGTTAGATATAGCACTATTCATCTGCGGTGTGTTATCACAATTCAGTTATTACCCCAATCCATAATGCATACATTGAAAAGCAAAATACTTTTTACAGAGCATAAAATTATTTAAATGCCGATGGTGGTAATTATCCAACAATTTTTGAACAAAAGGTCTGTTCGCCTGAAGGGAACTATGTCTGAAAAACGACTTAGTCGGCAGCATGAACGGGGTCAAAGATTAAAAGGTTAACCAACTTATGCCACTGTTTTGGGAGTAAACCAGTACCCATGACTGTTATACCTACTAATGTCTTCAATTCATATTGTGCATTCATAAAACAGTATAATTTTAACACTAGAATAATAACAGTTGAACACTTATACAAGTTTGGAAAACGTGGAGACATTTCTTATCTAGCAAAGGAACATTTGGTCAATGATCTGATGATTCGATTGTAACTTACAAAGGAAGTAGTATAGTATATATATATATATATATATATATATATATATATATATATATATATATATATATATATATATATATATATATATATATATATATATATATATATATATATATATATATATATATATATATATATATATATATATATATATATATATATATATATATATATATATATATATATATATATATATATATATATATATATATATATATATATATATATATATATATATATATATATATATATATATATATATATATATATATATATATATATATATATATATATATATATATATATACTAATTAAGCCCAAAGAACTAAAGACATTAAAGAGTGTATGCATAATATGTTTAGCTCTGGCTGTCGGATGGTCAGAGAGGCGTGTCTTACCGGGACATTCCAATATATCACATCTGATAAGAAAGTGTATCAATTACCATCATTAAAGCAACTTCCATGTATAGGCCTATCTTTTGTCAACTGTTTAGCATCGTATATACTACTGTACTTAAAGTATCTAGAACTTCGCAAATCCTTCTGCAAAGCTTTAAAATCCACAGCATATAATCAATATTCAAGGTGAGCAAATGTAATATTCGTCCAGAAAGAATGGCCTCCCATTTAGGCCTATATCTTCTGTTTTGCAATTCTGGTTAATATTTTAACTTTAATTTCATACAATTTCAATGTGAAAATATACATCGTGTTTTAGCCTATTCCGAAACATTACCTGTTGTACTGGTAAACTGTTTGGTCTAATTAGGAGCGGTTTCGCAAATCTGTATCACATGCAACATGTAGCTTTCACAGTGTAAATTGCACGTGCATGCCATGCCAAAGTGAAGACTTCATTTAGTGAATAAACAAAAGATTAGTATGGTTACATAATCTGGTAATTGTTCTTAAGTTATGATAGAATGAAGGAACACAATTCAAGGCACTTTGTTGACACAATTAGAAAGGACGTAGGTAGGGTCACCTCTCGCACCCCTCATTTTACCCCTCAAAAATCCAGGTTGCAAATAGAAAATATTAGTGGTAAATTAAATTTCCAATCGTTGCTGCTCATCTTTTTGCTTTCACACTGACAAGTTGACGTTCTTTCAATTTCAGAAAATTTCCTTCAACTTTTTTTTTTAATTCACCAATTGTTTTGAGAATTTCGTCTCTCAACCGGAATAAAGCAAATAACCGGGAAGGTGAAAAATGGGCAGTCTTACCCCTTACACTGTAAATTTTAATTTGTCAAAATGCAGTTAATTAGTCGTACGATAATGTTTCTTGACTAATTTAGGCCTAAAATAAACAAAAAATGTATCGTCCGACTAATTAACTGTATTTTGACCAATACAAATTTACATTGTATACTCCCACTTCCCACGCCTCTGCTTGATTGACAACTGAACTAATTCTTTAACCATGAGTTAACTGTCAAATTTCAGTTCAAAATATGAGGTGAAGTACCTTCTGATCATACTGGTTTTGTTACGTCATCAATCTTTCCACGTAAGCAGTTGTGTAAACCTATGAAAGGGCAGAAATCATAAAAACATGTTTTTGACATGATTGATGGGTTTGCTATTGTGACCCATTGACCTACATTTATGAATCATCTTTGATTTTTCAGAAGGCGCAAAATGCATATCCGATTCGACAAACGTAAATGTGTCAGTGACTTTGCTGTACCCATTTTTGCACCCAATTAAAACCGCAATCAGTGAGAAAAAAATATTTAACGAATGCAGTGAACTACATGTCCAAATCTCGTTATACCGTTAAATACCAGGATTTGTATGAATCGACCTTAGCGCAAAAAGCTATGGTAAAATTTGGGAGGGGTAAAATCAGTCCGGGAGAAGTCCTAGAATAAGGAACCAAAAAAATCCTTTAATTATAAACTTTTCGTGACATGGACATCGCCATTTTGTGATATTTCCCATGATACTTTGCTATAGTAACATTAAAGCCTTGTGTGTGCTATTATTTTAAAATTCTGCGATAGATTTGTTTTCCCGGCGAAAGTTGGAACTCAGTAACGAACCTTCATTGCTTTTATGCATCCCCCTTTAAATGTTACCACGCCGTTTTTGAAATATGATGAAAAATCGAAAAGAAAGCTAGTATTTTAGGCGCGAAACAGTCATTTAAAAAATCAAAAACAAATATTTGTAACAGTAAAATTTTGTCGTTGAGATGGCAGTCAGGCAGTATGGTAGTTTCAAAGGAATTAAATTGCACATCGCAAAATCTTACAACAGCCCGCTTCAAGCTTCCGATAGGGAAATCTCCCGATTAGGAGATCGAGACATGCGCACTCACCATAATTTAAACTTCAAAATTGCATCGGTTAATTTCTATTTTGCTTTTCAAATTATGTTATTCTAAAGTTGTATACTTTGAAAATGATCTTCAAATTGATATTTCTGGAGCTTTCTTAGTATTTTGCTTTGCTAATGACTAAAATGTTAAAATCTGCTTTTCAGAAACTATTTGCAATACATTTTTCAAAGATTCCGTTAAAACTCCCTGGTGAAAGTCAAATTTGCGCTGGTGGTATGGAAAAGATAATTTTATCTATCTGTTGCACCAATAAAATTAGAATATTTCTCACGCATTTTTTCAACTTCAACCTATTTTACCGTTATGTATTTCTTTAGAGACATTTAAATTTAGAAAGATGCATTGTGGGTTATAATGACAAATAATCTCCCGATTGTGAGATCTCCCGATCGGGAGCGTGAACCGGACTGTACACACTATATGACAAAATGGTCTCTCAGTTAATTTTTCTTCACATGTTTATCGCAAAATATGAACAAAACGGCTGCTGGACGTTAATTAGTTCAGGTATTATACAAGTTTCTTAAAATAGGACCTCTCCCGGACTGAAAATATACTGAAAAGCAAGACAAATCTCATCATGATTTCAGGGCAACACATACAAAATATCACATGGTCATAATGTCATCTTAAAATTATTTTTTAGTTTCTTTTTATACTAATAATTCATAATTAAGCCAAATAATGTAACAGCCAAACAAGTCTCCAAAAGAGAGAGAGAGAGAGAGGGAGAGAGAGAGAAATAGAGAAAGAGAGAGAAAGAGATAGATAGATAGATAGATAGATAGATAGATAGATAGATAGATAGATAGATAGATAGATAGATAGATAGATAGAGAAAGAGAGAGAGAGAACATATTTCAGAAGAAAAAAAGCGAAACAACATTTTTTGCGACAAACAAGCCTAAAAAAAAATCTTTTTTCAAATTTGGTTTCTCAGAAACCAATACCAACCCTGATTAAAACACGCGATTGGCGTGTGGATACATCATGCACTGAAGTATGGCTTCCTGTAAGACAGTAAGAGTGGCTCTTCTGAACGAGGTGAAATTGATAACTGTTAATATGAACGTGTATAATCATGTCTAAAATAAACAGGTTGTTCAGGTAGAATTAGCTCTGTATTTGAGTAATTAAGTTTGTATTCATAGTTACCAATCGATTTCAAAATCAAACAGGTTTCTCAAACTGTTTTATTATCATTTCTACACACTTTATACTGATATACATATACCCTTTTGCATGGTAATGCAGTTTGAGTAATTGTGAGGAACGGTGAGAGGAAGCTATAGGAACTACAACACAAATGGCTTATGCATATACTTGAAGCAGCAATCCACCCGAAGACATACTGTTGTAGGCTATTGCAGGCACTTGCAACTCCTATATCTAAGAACGACTCATGAAAACAAATACAAACTGTGAAGCATGAATAGCAGAGGTTGTAAAAGATTTTATAATAAGGGGGTCAAAACGGGGTCAATTTCACACATAAATCCATACAATAAAACAATGATTAGCAATTCCTTTTTGGGGGGTGGAGGGGAGGGGGCGGGGGATGGTGAACATTTGGACTGCAAATGCCCCTACGGCGAGTCGCCGATGAGCATGTAGTAGAATGCTAACGTATATTATAAGTGAGGGCATGCATGATTTAGTGGGGTATGACGGAAGCTTTCTAGAATGATATACTGTCCCAGCATAAAAGCATTTGATCGCAAATTTGTGGGTATTGTTCCTTGTGCTTGGGAGCGATGCATCCCATCACCATATTGAAAGGTTGGGCATATGTGGTTTGCACACAACATAGCCACTACAGCAGTTGTAGGAATAGGAAAATAAACATTTCACAATGTTTCTTGGCGTTTTACAAGAGAATGATCCGTAGCGTAACGGTATTGGCAGCTGAAAGAGACAAATCTGTTCAAGTGTTTGAAGTGTTTGAAGATTTGATGTTTTTGTTTTCTTTCTGAACTTGAAAAGGAGCAAGACAAAGTCAAAGTTGTAATTATTTGCATAACGAAAGAGTCATGGCATTCTTTAATAAACCACATACCCAATACCCATTCAAGTCTACATAGAGAACAATGACGGTATTTGCTAAGACGAAGTGTAAACCTTTTAATCCCAGCTTTGCTCGTGCCCATCTCAGTGTCATGCAGCTGAAGTCTGAATCACTATTACCAGCACGCTTCCCCAACTACCAAAATCGAGAACTCTCGAAGTCCTCCCGTCAGTCACCGGGATCGAGACATGCGTAGCAAGCATAGATTTTTTCCCAATATGTGCGGTCAACACAAAAATGATGAAATAAAAGTGTTATTTGACTTTAATACAATTTATGATAAGGCAAGTCAGAAATAATCCTCGATCTAAATTGTAAAGTGCTTTTTCAGAATTTTTTGTCCGTTTTTTGAAACGAGACTGCCCAACGAAATAATAAAATAAGAGGTCACCACTTTTTTCAATACCTCAAAATCTCTACAAAAAATTACGGCAAAGCGCATGTTGAAATTACAGTTGATATATTTGTACTTATTACATTTTCAGATGCACACATTTGAAATACGCGCAGTGGTTAAGTTTCCAAAGCTCTAAATGTATTCAACCATAAAATAACAGTACACACAACATTTGAATTTCAATAGATGCATTATGGGATACTTCCGTGTGGATTATTTTAAGTGGGTGGCTAATATTTTCCCAAACAGGGTAGCAATTGCACTCATTTGAGTTAAATTAGGGTTAGGTTAGGGTTACGGCTCATAATTTAAACCAATCAGACAAGAGGAAATTTGTGTCATTGCTATCAGGGGCGTATCCGGCCCCTACTGAGAATCACATATTCATGTCCCCACCCCCTTCCCCCTCCAGGAGAGGTTTTATATTTCCCGGTTGCTTTCTTTCTCCCCGGTTAGGAGGGATAATGTTGGAATTATAATTATGAAATGGAAGGAAAATACGTAAAATTGTTTGATATTTTGGCAACATTTCCTGAAAAATTAACAGTGATTTCCCGGAAATTAAAGAAATTCCTGCAAATTGAGTAACTTTTTGCGGAAATCTTCACAAGAATAAAGATTCACTAGAATGAATGAATTCTCTAGAAAATTTCGCGAAAATTTAAGAAAATTTCCCGGACATGAGAAAAAAAATTCCTGAAAATTCAACTTGCATTTCCCAAAAATTCAAATATAATTCCTGTAAAATCGAGGCGAATTCCCAAAAATTCAAGAGCAATTCCCGAAAGTTCAAAAATTCAAGGAGATTTCCCAATAAGCAGCAACAGTTTATATAAATTAAGCACTGCAATTTTCATATGGAAAATGTTCAAGTTCTTACTCCCCTGAGAGGTGACCCTCCTCTATCCCTTGCCAAAGAAAATGTTGGCAATTGCCCATCGGGCAAAAAGTTATTAGGCCTATTTGAAAATTATTGCGTGGGGGGTGGTCAGGTGTTGGGGCATGGCCCTGATGATATTAAGATTTTCACCTTCAGATAGGGAGATTTGTTAGAGATTTTGGTTCAAACGTAAAAGTTTTGGTCCAAAAATGAAGAATATTGAGAAGAATTTTTATCTAAAAATGAACAAGTTGGGGCCAAAATTTAAGATGTTTAGTACAAAATTTGAGATGTTTAGAGCAAATTAAAAGTTTTGGTCCAAAATTAACGATAATTCAGTCGATACGATTTTTAAAATACCAACATCTGTTTTGTATATGGTTCATTTGATATTTCAGTTAATTATATTGATGGCTATGACAAAATTTGGGAGGGTTACGACAGTTTTTAGGGGGATAAGCCCCCAATAGCCCCCCTCCCCACTAGACAACGCCACTGATTGCTATCTTGTTTTGGAAAAAATATTTGACACCGGATGACCAAACATGTTCTCCCGATCAGGAGGTAGCACAGTACTAATTATGTTATACTTCGCCAGCCAAAAATGAGAACCCTGAGAGAAAAGGCTGATAAAAAATATTTCCGAGAAGTCCCATTTCATCTGTTCATGGGATAGGAGGCTGAGAAGTTGCAAATTTCAAGAATGGTAGAGAATAGGTAGGTATTGACTATATGATCCAATCTTAACGAGATCTGCTTCAGAAAAAGTTTCATGGGGTACTATTTTACCATGGACCCATACCAAAATTTGAATGATTTGGTGAGGGTGTACAACACCTCTTCACTTCGGCCTAAAAAATAATGCCCAAAACCTCTGGTGACCCCCTATTGAGACTATCCTCATTCAAGAGATATAAGATAGTCCTTTTTGGAAAACATCACGAAACATCCCAATTCGTTCGCGTTCTGGTACAAAAAGGGCCCTGAACTTGACTCTATCATTATAGGTTTTAATGGGGCAAATAATTATTTCCATGCTACTGGGAGTACGAATCGGACTGATTAGGCCTACTGTTGAATATTCATTACTTGCCTCGCATTTAGTAAGCATTTAGTAAGCTCTGTGTGTAATTCTCATTGCGTGAGTGGTGACAACACATGCTAAAGGTATGGAACGCCAAAAGGACCACATGTGATGGAGGTGCCAACTTATTTCATGCTATAATTTAAAGATTATTTTCTAAAATGAATTAGGACCAGTGAACTGGTTTAACAGGTTAATATGAATATTGCACCCAAATGTAATTGATAATCAGTGTGGAACAATCGTTATTTTCGAAATGGCCTTTCCACTTTTTCAAGCTGCAGAAGTTCTTTAAATCTTCCGGATACCAAGTTGTATTCCTATTCTTATTCTGTGGGCAAAAGGGGGGTTTCGGTTGAGAGTGTGAGGGCGCGCAAGGACATGCAAAAGAGCAATAGGTGAAGAAAAAAAAAACAGCACCTCCAATTCTCCAGTTCTCTGAGATCTCTCAGTGCGTTTGAAAAAGGTCCTGGATGCCTGGTAAACAGTCAGTAAACTGGAGTCTGCCTGAAGATTGGCTCAGTTCATCGGAAATCCTAGTCTCGTCTGATGGATTATTTTGTCATTTGATATCAAAAGCGTTATCATACCTATAGCCCACAGATAGGAAACGTTCAACTTTGCAATATTGGATACAAATAAATAAAATCCTTTGTTTAAAGATCACTTATTTTGTTTTTGATCGGCCTTTAAGATTTTAGTCAAACCGTCAAAAGAAGAATGTGAACGTATTGACAGATACGGTATCACATTGTAAATCCCATCATGAGTGAACGGTATTTGTCTTTTAGATGCGACCCTCTTTTTGGAATTCCTTCAAAGTCGTCGTTCATTTCCTATCCCTTCAATGGTAGAGTTAAGGCTCATATTGTCGCATATACAGACATATGAATTAAAATATAATCGAAATTACTCAACAACAACAAACAAAAAAAAAAAAATCAGTATGAAACATCAACAGGCATCAATACCGTTTCAGAAATAGATACAGCCACTTGTATACCTTACAGCAGGCATAATTATTATCTGATTTCGTACATGTCGTATAGCAGTATTTTAGTTTCCAGGCCTAATTATTGAAAGAATTCTTTGAAAAGTTGCAATATACTCCCATAACATATATTTTGTTTGTAGTTGCCTCACACTGCTGAACAAACCTGCAAAATGTGACCAAGGTTTTTTTAATCTTAGCCATAACATTGAATGTAGGCCTATATTCTCATCATTTTTGAAGAGAAAATATGAAGAAAGTTATTCAAATAATTTTGCAAAGGTGTTGAGCGGTCAACAATTGTCAGGTTATATATACCATATTTATAGCATAGATGTATAGCGTCAACCGTTATTAGGTTATATGTACCATATTTATAGCATAGCTGTAAAGCGCCAACCGTTGTCAGGTTATATATACCATATCTATAGCATAGCTGTATAGCGTCAACCGTTGTCAGGTTATATATACCATATTTATAGCATAGCTGTAAAGCGTCAACCGTTGTCAGGTTATATATACCATATTTATAGCATAGCTGTATAGCGTCAACCATTGTCAGGTTATATATACCATATTTATAGCATAGCTGTACAGCGTCAACCGTTGTCAGGTTTATATACCATATTTATAGCATAGCTGTACAGCGTCAACCGTCATCAGGTTATATATACCATATTTATAGCATAACTGTAAAGCGTCAACCGTTGTCAGGTTATATATACCATATTTATAGCATAGCTGTACAGCGTCAACCGTTATCAGGTTATATATACCATATTTATAGCATAACTGTAAAGCGTCAACCGTTGTCAGGTTATATATACCATATTTATAGCATAGCTGTAAAGCGTCAACCGTTGTTAGGTTATATATACCATATTTATAGCATAGCTGTATAGCGTCAACCTTTGTCAGGTTATATATATATATATACCATATTTATAGCATAGCTGTATAGCGTCAACCGTTGTCAGGTTATATATACCATATTTATAGAAATAGCTGTATAGCGTCAAGCGTTATCAGGTTATATATACCATATTTATAGCATAGCTGTAAAGCGTCAACCGATGTCAGGTTATATATACCATATTTATAGCATAGCTGTATAGCGTCAACCGTTGTCAGGTTATATATACTTATTTATAGCATAGCTGTATTTGAAAAATTCCCAACATTTGGCAGAACTCAGACACTAAAATCCCCAAATGCGGTTTTCGAATTCTAATTCAAAGAATTGTATTTATAAAGCTCTTAGTATTTAGCTTTCAAATAAGGAGAGACAGTGTATGGCATGTGATTGTTTGTACATTCGGTCCTGTGCATATTTACCTGTTTACTCTCTACAGGGATGTGGGATACGCAGCTAGACTCATCCATCACGTGTTGTATGTTATTCCACGTGATTGGCTGATATTATAATTATTTCATGGAATTCATTGATACAATAGCTGACAGACCCCCCAGTTTCGGCTTGAATAGCAAGAAAGGTTGACTCTAAACGATTCCATGACAAGGATTCAAATTCCCACATCCAAGCTTCAATTGTTTTAGATGTTGTTCTCCCAACAAAGTTGACCATAATATGGTCATATTTGATCACATTATCGACAAATCTGACCATTCCTTTTTTACAATGTAGAGTTTATATCTGTGTTGAATTTACTGACCTGTATAGTCTAATAGTATCTTGCCTTAATTCGCCCAATTTCCCACTCGACCCCAACCTCAAACAGTCAAACTAGTGGTGTTTGC
>JAIGNY010000843.1:265000-387500 GCA_020152595.1 Chiridota heheva
TAAAAATGTCCACATATGGTGAACAACATGCATGGGTGCTGAAGAAGTCTGAGAGGTGAAAAAAGCCATGATGTATATCGCTTTACTTCGACATACATTTATCAACAACTGTCACCCATGCACATTGTCATCAAATGTGGCAAACTGAGATACATGTGTGTGTATGTCTGGGAGAAGTGGGTGATTATTATGCCAACAGGGCTCCCTTAAGGGCATGGTTGTTCCGTCCATGTGAGCTCCCTCAACAGGTGTCTGATTATTCCACAATTGGGGGCTCCCCAACTGACCCCAAGTACATCGATTTTTCATCACTTGGGTTTCCTTAAATCCGCTGTACCCTTTTTGTCATTTTGATATCGAGTACTTGTTTGCTTTCCATTACTAATAATCTTGCAGGTAAATTGGTAACGACAATGTGTTATTTGGCTATGAAGTGATTGCGGATGGATATGCCGGGAATGGGGGTTGGGAGGGGGGGGGGGAGGCACTTTATACTAAAAGTGGTAGGGGTTGTGCAGCCCAGCAACCGAAAAACATACCCGCAGTATGACAAATTTGTTGGTAACTGCAGTATGAAATTATACAATTTTGATACCGCAGTATGAAAGAAGTCAATTTTGATACCTGCAGTATGAGTATTCAACGAAAATATTGTAAAAATAGACCAGCAATACAAAAGTAACACAAAACACCCTCATTTTTTAAGACCTGCACTACAAAATGGTGCAAAAAGGCACCTGCTATATATATATATATATATATATATATATATATATATATATATATATATATATATATATATATATATATATATATATATATATATATATATATATATATATATATATATATATATATATATATATATATATATATATATATATATATATATATATATATTCACACCCCCTCCTCCCCCTTCTCTGGTGGATATGATGTCTCTACTAGATAAAGATTAACATCATTGCCAAGATGATGATCAAAGAACAACACTTCGAACGTTCAGTTTAATAAAGATGTAAAAAGATCCTAAGATGACAACAAACTGGTCTTATTTCATATTGTTCAGTTTCTAATTTTTTGATTTTTAATGACTGAATAACATCATTTTATGTTTAATTAAGTTTCTTCAGCATTAACAAATTAGTTACATGCACTTGAGATCCCTTCTCCTCTACTTGCCTCCACCAGTTCACCCGACATGGAAATGGCTATAACCACTTTCCTAGGCTATAGTTCCCTTATGCTCTTATCACGACTCTTACCCCTATGTAAACACATCTTTCTGACCTCCAGGGTGTGTGCATGACCAATCATCCATGGGAGTTTGCATTTTCGGAGACTCCCTGATTTTGTGCAGTTGTAGGCCTATATAGAATCTGAATCAGGCCGCATATACGACAGCTGCGAAAGTGGCATATCTCTGTTTCAAGTGTCTTAAGTTATGGGACGGACACAAGGTATACAAGTGCTTAAAATCTTGATGGGTAATTGCGGTTTTGAACGCAAACGTTCACAAATTTGCACGGTTAGACCCAAATGGAGCAAGCATTTGAAGCAATATAACTATTAACCTCTATTTTAGCGGGTTAAACACGAACCAATAAAGATTCAGTATTCAGGAATTTCAAGTCAAAGAATACGACTTGAATTGACTTGTTTGAGTTCGTGGATGGTCCAGTCATCGAACTTATGGCATTCCTTTTCTGTATACATGGCTATGAATACGGTAGCATTAATACAACATACAAACAGAGTTAATAAGCAAAGTTCAACAAAACGACCTCTCTAACGTTCACCCGGGTATATTAACTTTCACGACACTGTACAAACAGATATGGACATTTTGTAAATAATCACAATAGAAGGCACTTATTTGTAAATCGATTTTCGGGGGAGATTGGTGGGTTAATCAGTAGAATAATATGTAAATGAAAAAAGGACCGAACAAAACGCTTTTTCATAGGTTTTAATTGAAGTATATTGTTAAACACACTGGCGGTTAGATTATGGAAATAGTTTCGTTTGTTTTGCTAAAACGTTTGAATAACTGGATTCCACCCCAGTTTAAATTTCCCCTTTTGTTAAAACTATGACTTTAAAAGAAACCCACCATAAATCAAATTTGAGGGGCTGTGAACTGTAAAGAGATGGACCTGTATATTGATAATAAAATACCTCGATTTTTTGATAAAGAAAACATCGGTAACGGTTTTTTTGATGTAGTTGCTTCATTGTTTGCTAGAATTATTTACATTTGTCAAAATTATGTTTATAGGAAAATATTATTTAAAGAGTGGACTTGATTACCTTCACCATGTGTTTGTTTTTAGGTAAAAACGGATCAAAGAAAACAGTGTTTATATGCTTGTCTGTAAACAGAACGTGAAAACTTGAATTCCATTGTCTCAGTCACAGTGAGTCACTGAAAATAATGGAAGTCTCTATTTCTATGGAGTTTGATTAAGTGTATAGAAAATACACTTTTGTCCAAAGTGTACTGCATCACTTTCAAAAATTATGATAGACATTTGAAAAACAAAGAATTTACAAAAAGAAAATATCAAGGTCGCCCTGTAATTCACCAAAATTTGCATAAACTTTGCATATTGATACCTGAGATTTAAAACTTAAAAAAAAAACGTGCGGGTAGACTTTTGACAGATTTTCATGATTTCTTTTGCTGTTTTCATGTTTTTTGCTAAATTGTAAAAGCAAATTAGCTAATGTTTTCCAGCGTCCATATACCTACCTATCAGTATTAACGGAAAGAACACATATAGACAAGAAACCATATAGGCAAGAAACCCACAAAGCCAAAAAACCCATATAGACACTAATATAGGCAAGAAACCCATATTGACAAGAAACCCATATTGACAAGAAACCCATATAGGCAAGAAACCCATATTGACAAGAAGCCCATATAGGCAAGAAACCCATATTGACAAGAAGCCCATATAGGCAAGAACCCTATATAGGCAAGAAACCCATAGAGGCAAGAAACCTATATTAGCAAGAAACCCATATAGCCAAGAAACCCATATTAAGAAGAAACCCATACAGACGTGAAACCCACACAGACAAGAAACCCATACAGACAAGAAACTTATACAGGCAAGAAACCCATAAAGCCAAGAAACCCATATAGATTGCCCCTTTCTTTTGAACCCCAGTTTCGCGAATGGGATACACATGAGATATTTTTCGCAATCTTCCGACGGTGTCCAGGTATCTGCATAGAACCTTCTCCGAGGGTATTTCATCCCCACCGAATTATACATTTCTATTGTTCCAGAAATCATGGAATTACATGATACATATATCTGGCACCTGAAGCTGCTAAGTCAGGTATACATACACACTCATTCGCATTCACTGATTCAGTTATTTGTCGTTCGAAGGCACTTTTGAGCTCAATATATCAAAATAAACATAACCCAAATTTGGATTATTCCCTTTATCCCCCTTCGATGACGCATGATATATACCTTTGTGTGCAGCGTGGTTTCGATATACCAGGTATACAAAGGCCGGGTCTTTGACCGATATTTTGAGATAGTTTAATTTTAGCGGACATTGTTTGTGTCCCAATATCTCGGGTTGCCTTATGAATCTAACGACTTAGAGGTCATTTCAATAACATTAAACTTCAAGGAATATTATGAAGGGCATATATGAGGGCACCGAAGTTCGAGAAGAACAAGGACCTCTGATATTTCGCATCGACAAGTCTCATGTATGTTATAGTAATAGTAACAATTTTGAATTAGTTTATGATTCCATTCCAGGTACTGTCGTTTTGAGATTCTACTAAGAATTGCCATACGACGATGATGTCATAATTAAATCCCATGTTATTCCACTATCTTCCCATTATGTTGATATCCAATAGCAAGATAGTGTGTTTTAACTTCTATTTTCTCGTACAACAGAAACTGACTGAACCACCACAAGCTTTTTCTGAAAAGTTTGGAGACATTAGTTAGTTAGTGCGGTAAGATAATGATGATGAGCATGCACATAAATTTCGTTCTAAACCATAGACAGGGGCGTAAATACCGAGGGTGTGGGTGTGGGGACACCCTCCTCAATTGAGACTCGTCGGTAAAATTTGAGATTAATCGCTAAATCTGGTATAGTCGGTAAAACTGAAGGTTTATAATATAAAACAAGACAGTTTGAAGCCAAGTTGCCAATTGATAACTTACTTGAACTTTAAATACACCACGAGATTAGGTTTTTCTTGCTTGGAAATCGTGTTATATAAACAATGCTGCAGTGGTCATCCAATGAGGATGAAGACGCATTTAGAATTTACATTGTCTCCAAGTATAGCCTAATGTTCCTAATGTTAACGTACCCGTACTTGCCAAAGTTAAGTGCGCTTGGATTAACGTATACAGTCTAGGCCTACTTGTTGGTGTTCTCAAAACCGAAAATGCTGCTGGTAAATCAATATTCCATAAAAAGCTGCTGCTAATCGGAAGATCTACTGCATTTTTCGGGAAAACTTGCCAAATTTTACAGAAATTTCCTTTCGATTTTACTAAATTTCCTTTCGATTTTACCAATCTTATGTTTTAATTCCCCAATTTGACCTTTCAACTGATATCCTCTCACAGTCCAGAATTCTCAGGTGGCAGTTTCCCACGGGAAATGTTCGGGAATTTTCATCCTTTTCATTTTAACAATTTCTCAATTTTACTTCCCAAGCGGGAAGAAACAAATGCAGCCGGGAAGGAGACATCCTCTCAGTGAGGCACTTTTTTAATGGGATATGTTAATTTGAGGTCATCAAAAAATCGTATACTTTACACCCAAAAAGTCTACTATAACTTGCCTAGTCATAGACATACTACGCCCACTTTAAAATAATTCTGAAATCTCAATCCTGATTGGAACAAATTCTTAGTTTCATATCTAATCCAAATCGAAATGTAAAATTTAGTTTTAAAGTTTCTATTTGATAAAGAGCTTAGCTAATCATCAATAGAAATCAAAAGTAAAATTGTATCAGACGTAAACCTATCTGAAATCACGATCAGACGATGAGAAAAATAAATTGTATAAAAATAAAGCATTACTGGTAAAAAAAGGAAACAAAAAAGGAAGAAAGCAAAGGAATGGAAAAAGTTGACCAGAAGTGTATATGTGGCTCTTACTGTGTTGTATAGCTTTCTTTGGACCAGTATGTTATTCTATAGGGCATGCAACTGGACTGTTTACTCTTTCGTGCATGGAATGTCACCGAATTGAAATGAATGTATTAACTCTTCTTTCTATGACGTAACTGTTATGCCAATAATCAACTGATCAATTTTTTTTCATCTAAATAATTCAATTTGTATTACTGCCTATACTGACAAATACTGGCATATACATATTTGAAAAAAAAAGGTTTAAATTTTAGGCCCGTGGTTAATCCAAGAACACTTTGGCTTCAAATAATTTTTTGCCGGATAGTTTAATGGAATTGTAAAATGTTCCCATTTTCTTTACTCTACCTTTTAAAGTCGTATATTTCCGTCTACGTGTTTTCCAGACTAAACCGGTGGTTGTTTTGAAACGGTATGACGAATGTCCATCAAGTCACTTAAATCATTAATTGTAGTTTTTGTGTATTGAACAATGTTCGTAAAATGTTTGCTTTGCCCTTAACCTCGTTAATAAAGCACTTTAGTCAGATTAATTTCATGAGCGTAGTAGTATGTACCACAACCTTTATAATGATTCTCCCACTATGTCTGCTTAAGTGCAGAGCAAATTTTGTATAAGCACTGAATGTCCGTTGCTACCGAAGTCATCGTTCGTCCTGAGGGTTGTGTCACGCAAATTGATTTGTCACTTCCAAAACATTTTATTGCATCACATCTTTTATTGCGACCAGAATCACAATTAAGCTAACATCATATCAACCTCTCTCGTCTGAATTTAATTCACCTGAAGCAATACTTTTGTAATCGGCTTTCAGAGAGTCGACAGATCCACGTCATACTCAATTCGGGGGAAATGTCCCCCGAGTGAAATGCCATCCTCCTTGCTGCCGTGCTCAAACATGTAAAGTTGAAATCCCGCGTACACTTCAGGGTTGTATAGATTGTCCCAACTGCCCATCGGGCGCAAAAAGGCAAATCAGTTTGAAAGAAAAATAGATCAAATTTATCTTTAAAAAAAAAAAAAATGGAAACATTGAAAGTCAAAAAAAAAAAAAGAAATTGAAAGGCATCGGCATCAATCCAGAGGCTTTTCTGAGAGGGATAAAATATATACTAAAAAGCAAAATATGTTATGAATACGTTAACTTCTACAACATGCGAATTATTACGTGGTCGTTAGAATACTAATTTTTCACTTTTATTTTATTTTCCTTCCGAGTTTTTGAGAAAGGGACAAAATGAAGTTAAATAGGACTTTGGGACTGAATAAGTGTTTCTTGCGGCCAAAAACCTTTATAAATAGCTTAAGTTTCAGAAAAAGCCAACTATCCTGTAAACAAAGAAGTCTTAAAAAACAGAAAAAGAGGTTATAAAAAAACCTAATACACATGATATACCAACCCTGTGCACTACTGATTCGAAGAGAAAAAGAGAACACGTGCATACATGTGAAACATGGAAATATTGATCAATTCCTAATATTTTTCATATTTTCAATATATTTCTTAATGCCAGAATAATACAACTTGTGGATTTTTTTGAAATAAACGTATGATTATGCCTATTGTTAAAAAAATTAGATAAACGGCATGACTGTCGGATAGATTTTATCGTGGGGAAATGGGGTTTCTTAATAAAAAGCTGTTCTCGATTGTAATTCTTCTCGGTCCCATAAGCTACCGTACTACGGCACTGCCTTTAAGTACAGAATGGAAAGCATAATCCTGAAGATAAGTCTTAAAGGATTAGTTCAGGGGTCACGCATGTCCATCTTATATGAAAGAAGACTTCAAAAGTAACAAAATGGTGAAGAAAGCGTTTAAATCTTATTCCGTTAAGGACATATTCAAGTTTAAAGCTTTGTCTTATCTGTATATAAATGACTGGTATAACTGGTGTAGTAAGTCTACCATGGAAAGTTGGCGTCTTCATCCTCACATTCTTAACAATTGTTAATGTATTTTAAAAGAAAATTTATTTAATTTTTGCATTATTTAAATCATTTTTCCTGGAACTTTCTTCAAGTGGTATATTATAAATACTCTTCATAGATTCAGTTTTACTACCTTTTTGACACATTTCATGGATTTTAGCCACAAAAGCGCAGGACAAGATTTGATACCATACATAAAAGGCATTGAGGAATCTGAGGCTATGACATCACAACTAGTCTGATTTTAGTCGTTTCTGCACAAATGATTCCAAACTTTAAAACTTAGATATCTCCTAAGCGAAATAAGTTTTGTTGAACGATTTCTTCACCATTTTGTATCTTGCGAAGTCTTCTCTCATATAAGATGGACATGCTTGACCCTTAAACTAATCCTTTAAGTAAATGTTGGAATTTTTGAAGGATTTGCCTGAGACTGGCAGAATATATATCTTTGGTCCCTGTGCATTGAATGAACGCGCGATTACCTAACGAATAAGATCTAAACTTGGCAATTACAAGAGAACAATTATCTTGGGACCTAAGCTATCTAGTAAGACAATGACTGTTTAAAACTACTCTGAATTCATATTTTGCATACGTTGCTACTTCTTGATAATCGGCACACCATCAATAAAAGTATGGCCATGCATATTGAAAGTACCAGTATAAACATCCCAACTTTAGAAAGAGCTACCCGTTTGTTATTAACAGTTTAATGCAATGCATAACATCCCTTATAAACTGATGTGGCTCAGTGGTTAAGGAGTCTTGTTCGTAGAAAGGTACCGATTGCCGCGGCGAGCATTGTGTTCTTGAGCAAGACACTTTACTTGTTCCAGTCCATTCAGATGTAAAATGAGTACCATTATTGCTAAATTGCTGTCCCGTCCGGGGACTGGCGTCCCGTCTGGGGACTGGCGTCCCAGCCGGGGACTGGCGTCCCGTCCCACTGGCGTCTCGTCCCACTGGCGTCCCGTCCCACTGGCGTCCCGTCCGGGGACTGGCGTCCCGTCCCACTGGCGTCCCGTCCGGGGACTGGCGTCCCGTCCGGGGACTGGCGTCTTGTCCAGGCGCTGGCCTCCCGTCCAGGCGCTGGCCTCCCGTCCAGGAGCTGGTCTCCCGTCCCACTGGCGTCCCGTACCACTGGCGTCCCGTCCCACTGGCGTCCCGTCCCACTGGCGTCCCGTCTCACTGGCGTCCCGTCCCACTGGCGTCCCGTCCCACTGGCGTCCCGTCCCACTGGCGTCCCGTCCCACTGGCGTCCCGTCCCACTGGCGTCCCGTCCCACTGGCGTCCCGTCCCACTGGCGTCCCGTCCGGGGACTGGCGTCTTGTCCAGGCGCTGGCCTCCCGTCCAGGCGCTGGCCTCCCGTCCAGGCGCTGGCCTCCCGTCCAGGCGCTGGCCTCCCGTCCAGGCGCTGGCCTCCCGTCCAGGCGCTGGCCTCCCGTCCAGGCGCTGGCGTCCAGTCCAGGCGCTGGCGTCCCGTTCAGGCGCTGGCGTCTCGTCCAGGCGCTGGCATTCCGTCCAGGCTCAGGTGTCCCGTCCAGGCGCCGGCGTCCCGTCCAGGCGCTGGCGTCCTGTTAAGGCGCTGGCGTCCCGTCCAGGCGCTGGCGTCCCGTCCAGGCGCTGGCGTCCCGTCCAGGCGCTGGCGTCCCGTCCAGGGATTGACGTTCCGTCCAGAAATTGACCTTCCGTCCAGGGGAGTCATGTGCTCTCACTTGCCAAGGAGACCGGGAATAAGCGTGCACCGGAGCTATGGCTCGGATGGATTTAACTTAACTTAAACTAAAATCTCTGGGTTTTTTATTCGTCTGCACCCAAAAATGTTTATTACACTATAGTGACCTATGGATAGACAGGTTGACATATAGGCCTACTATTGTTTTAACCAATCTTTAGACTCATCCAATCAGTCAAACTTCATTAAAGGCCAGTTATCGTCTTTGATATGGAGGTAAATAGGGCCTATATGTTAATTCGTGCGTTTTGATTGGTGGAAATACAATGGTTTAACAAGTACATTTATACTGATACACCAATCAGTAATCGTTTTGGAGTAAGATATATGCCGCCACATTTTAATCGCGATAGATGGCCTTTTAGATTTTGATGAGTCCATAAAACTTTCAGAAATCAGGCTTGTAATCTTTCGAAAATGTTATCTTCAATACAAAACAACAAGCGTGATGAACGGATTTGCATGTCCATTGTCTGTAGCGGGAATTAGTTCACCTCTAAAAAGTTCAAAATGAACTGATCTCATTTTCAGTATAATTAAGGTAAACTGACAGTTTTTAGGCGGCAGGTTTGGTACATGTATAATTCAAACATAGCGATCGATATGATCTTCCTTATACCAGGCTCACATGTTGCACCAATTTCTTTATGGATGATTACAATTCGATGTTATTTCCGTTCATATCCGCAAACACGTGTGTAACTCACATAAAAAAAAACTGTGTTGGGAAAGCTTGACGGCTATTCAGTGTTTGCCAATTGTTGTATTAACCGATTTGTAAATATTTTCCCCTTTGATGTTAAGCGACAATTATATCAAAAATGACACGCATTATTTGCATGAGTGGAAATGCAATCGTTTAATCTGACGTCATAATAAAGTTATCAATTGATCTATTTATCATCGCTTATTGTACAGACCAATTTTTAATGCACTGTAACAGATGCAATAAAGGGTAAAACCTTGGGTTGCATAAAAAAGAAGAAAATGTTTTTAGCATTGCGCACTAGTATTTGTAACATCACAAAGAAAAAAATGAAATTTAGTAAATGAAAATAAAAAAGTAATACTAATATCTTTTGGTAAGAAATATACATAATAAAACATATATATATAATAAAATATATATATATATATATATATATATATATATATATATATATATATATATATATATATATATATATATATATATATATATATATATATATATATATATATATATATATATATATATATATATATATATATATATATATATATATATATATATATATATATATATATATATATATATAATTACAGTAAGCTGGTAAGTAATAGGAAGTACGCAAATACTGAAGTAAGATAAGTCAACTCTTACCAGATATGAGAAACCATTAACACCACTTTAGCTTTTGTAGTTGCTTAGCAACTTCGACCGGAGAATCTTTGCTAATATTTATAAAGCAAAATAATATGTGTAAAAAGCATCATTCACCGAAGACCCTGGCGGGAGGGTGCAGGGATGAATTGTAGGCTCCGTCGGGAAAATCTACATGCAACTACAGTATGTATATCTGACGGGAATGAACTTAAAATATAACTAATTTGATTAGTTCTCCTAAAACTGAGAAAAGTAGCGGATTGGCACCCATTAAGGGTCAAGTCTGTAGAACACGCGATTGTTTGGGGGTATATCTTCACAAGATAGCAAATTGTTGCAAAGGATTATGTCTTGAATCATGTATACCTATTCTGTCCATCGTTCAGATGCGAAGATCGTGAATAATCATTTTCTTGTTGCTTTGCAATCAACGACTTGTCAAACGTTATACGATAGTTTGCCGTAAGAATCGTAATCTACAGGCCTACATATATTTCGGAAAAATCTGGATCAAGGACCTGAAACAAATCACGACGTTTTGTAAATATTAAGAATCTTTAAGCATGGAAATTGGCAAGATTGATCAGCTCATGTTCATGCAACTTGAGTAAGACATGCATGAGTCAGAGAAAGATAAATAGTGGCATTTAAGCCAAGTATATAGTGATATTTTGGGTTTTGTAGGAAGATCAAGATTATTTTACTGTATAATTTGTCAGTTAATGAGGCAAACACATGTATGTGATGCCCGTATTCTATTCCAACAGATACACCAATTCAGTTTCTATTCAAACGGGGGAAATAAATGATAAACAAGAAACAAAATTTTATTTTAAATAAGAAAGAAATTAGTTATCTTAATAGAGTTATATAATTAAATACTTAATAAGTGGCCTGACTGTTTTCCTCGAACAAATATCCAAAGGAAATTGATGAAGAGTCTTAATAAAGGATTCGAATGTGGTTTATACAGGATTAGTTGGTCAAGCAATTTCATCCAATGTGAAAGACTCGGACATCACAGGAAACAAAATGGTGAAGAAAGCAAAATTCTTATTCCATTAAGGAGATATTCTGATGTAAAGTTTGTATATTATTTGTGTAGAAAACGAAAAACGGCTGAAATAAGATTATTTCTTTGCATTCCTTAAAGTCGTCATGAAAGTATAACAAAACAACAACCTCAAAATATTTTACAGATAAAAAGGAAGGTGGTATTTCAAATTTAATTCAGTTAATTTTATCTAAAAATTATTTGTTTTATATCTTCATTTTCCGGGATTCTCTCTCTGTGGATGGGCATCTGTTTTCGGTGAGATACTTTCTTTTGTTTTTTCCCTTCCGTTCTGACCAGACTTTCGCGCCTTATCGTTACATGTACAGCGGTTCTTCTATAGTAGTTCCGCGATTTTTTGATATTTGCCTCGGGTCTCTCGGCCCTTGGTTTTATTTTTTAATGATGAAAAACTTCTGCCTTGACCTTGACCCTCCCTTCCCTCCCCGTGATCCACCTGCTACCTCTATTGACCATTATTCAGCCCCAATCCCTAAAATTCTAATAATACAGACCACCAATAAACAAGATAGTTTTAAAAAAGTTTCCCTTTTGTAATTCACAAAGCGTCCCAAGGCCTTGTTCGTACCCTCCCCAAGGTCTCCACCCTCAGATCCGGTGATCTCCTGGTGCACTGCACCAGAGACACTCAAGCCACTACCCTCCTCATCACCAAAACCCTAGCCAATACCGTTATTGACGTTACAGTCATCCCCCTCCCTCCCCCACCGTTCCCCAAACTCTAGCAAAGGTGTGGTCAGAACCAGAGACCTAGTCTACCTGACCGATGAAGACCTCGTAGAGGAACTTGCCAATCAACACGTTACTGAAGCCCGTCGTCTCGTCTGCAAGAGAGACGGTGCCGAAACACCTACCAATAACATCTTTCTGACGTTTTCCACACCAACTCTCCCCTCCCACATCACTGCTGGCTACCTAAGAAATCCAGTCACCCCTTATATTCCTAACCCCCTCCGTTGTCATAAGTGCCAGAGGTATGGCCATGGTAAATACTGGCAACTGTGGAGCCCTGGACCATGACAGCACCTCATGCACCAATTGCGACGGTACTCATCCAGCTAACCATCCCTCCTTCTCGAAAGACTGCCCCACCTAGCTTTAAGAAAAACAAATAATCAAACTAAAAACACTTAATCCCAACATCACTTACCCGGAGGTCAGGAAGCAATTTCTCGCTTCTCTCCACACTAAACCATTCTACTCGAGCGCAGTCTCCTCTAACACCAATACCCCCCATAACGCAACTAAAACTGACTCACATACCCAAACAGACCTCACCTGGCTCTTCTTACCCAGTCCTAAGCCCATCACCATTGCCAACAACTTAACCACACCCATTACTCAAACCACCTTCACCACCACCACTTCTCTCCCCAACCTTCCTTCCTCCTGTAAGACTCCCGCCATCCCCTACTCCAGCACCTCTAATGCCATCAAACTCAAGCCAACCTGGCTAACAATCATCCAATCAACAAACAACAAACCAATGAACAACCAATCAACAAACATCCCACCATCCAAACCCACACAGATGACACGGAAGAGAACATGGATTGTTCGATTACCGAACATACTTCTCGTCCAACTTTTAAAAACAACCGTTCCCAAAGAAACAGAGACAGATCCAAAGAAAAAATAAGCCAACTCAGACCCAACAGATCTTCCTCAAGATAACCCCCTGCCTCATTATAAACATAAACACTTACAATAACATTCACAACATTATACAATAAAACATAAGGAGCCTTAAGGCCAATTCTAAAGAAATTGACCTTCTGGCCACCACCTTCAACCTGGTCGTCTTCTGCCTACAAGAAACCTTCTTGAAAAACACTGACCATTATTCCCTCAACAACTTTGCTTGCTATCACAGACATCAAGTGGACGCCAACAGGGCCTGTGGGGGCGTCTCCATTCTCGATAGACACGATATCCCACACAGCCCTGTTCTTGTGCACACTGACCGTCAGGCCATCTGTAGGTCTATCTCCCTCTATAAAATCTTCACTCTTTGCAATATCTATTCCCCCCCCAACGCCAACATTCAGCCAACCAGCCGTAACAACCTCATCTCTCAGCTCCCCTCCCCCTTCTTGGTGACTTCAACGCCCACAACCCTCTGTGGAACTCTAATACCACCACCCCCAAAGACAAGCTGATCAAAAACACTTTTCGGCAGCACAGCCTCTCCTTGCTCAACACTAACTTCCTGACCTACATTGACCCTACCGCAGGCTTCCTTACCTGTATCGACCTGTCTATCTGTTCCCCCAATCTCCTCCTTGATTTTAGATGGAGAGTCACCGATGATCTCTGTGGTAGTGACTATTACCCTCTTCTTATACATTCCAACCTTCAAACCCTTACTGACTACCCCCTCCCCATTGAAACCCCGAGAAGGCTGACTGGCCCCTTTTTGAAACCCTCTGTAACTCACACCTCTTCCCCATCTCCTCGAAGGTAAGGATTCCATGTCAAACTTTAGTAATATCCTTATCAACATCGCCACCTGCTCAATTCCCCAAACCTCCAAACCCCTAATCACCACCCCCCGCCCCTGGTTCTTTGATGACTGCAAAACCGCCATCAAGAACAGGAAAAAGGACCTCAGGAACTTTAAAACCAACCCGACCACCCACAACCTCAACCTCTTTCGCATCAGTCGTGCCAAGGCCAGGCGCACTATCAAGGACAGTAAAACCAACACTTGGAACAACTTCATCTCTTCTCTCACCACCAACACCCTACTAAGAAGATTTGGAGACTGGTTAACAGCTTCCACGGCAGGGTGGACAAGTCTCTCATCTCCCATCTCTTCTGGAATGGTGACCTTCTCACCGCGAAAAAGGACACTATTAACCACCTCGCTGCCTCTTTCAGCAACATCTTGTCCTCGGCCAACTACTCAAATGCTTTCAGAACCAAAAAAGCTCGCGATGAAGCCCGGAGTATCACCTTTCCCTCCGACAACTCCGAGAGCTACAACACCCCTCTCACCTTTTCTGAATTAAAGCAAACCATTCACGACGCTGGCTGCACCTCCAAGGGCCCAGATAACATCCTCTACCAGTTCTTGAAACACCTCCCCAACAAGGCCACCACTACCTTACTCACCATCCTCAACCACATTTGGTCCTCACACTCCTTTACCCCCTATCTGGAGGACAGTTATTGTCACCCCGTCCTTAAACTGGGGAAGGACAGTACCGACCCCTCCAGCTATCGCCTCATCGCCCTCATCTGCTGTCTCTGTAAAATTATGGAAAGGATCATTTACCAGAGACTAAACTGGTTCCTTGATACTAACAGAATCCTCTTCCCTCACCAAAGCGGATTCCGGAAAGTCGTAATACCCTAGCCCAGTTAATCACACTCGGCACCGCTATTTAAGAATCCTTTGCAATAAAGGAACACCTTATTGCCATTTTTTTTGGCCTCGAGAAAGCTTTCGACACTACTTGGAAATACGGCATTATCCGCAAATTTTACACATCGGCCTCAGAGGCCATCTCCCCATCTTGATTCAAATCTTCCTCTCACCCAGACACTTCGAAGTTCGTATTGGCCATACCCTCTCTAGCCACTGCCCCCAAGTAGAGGGCGTCCCCCAAGGCAGCATTTCCCCCCCCCACTCTTTTCAACCTGAGAATTAATGACATCGCGGACAACCTTGGCCCCAACATCAAACGTACCTTCTACGTGAACGACTTTACCATCTTGTACTCCTCCTCAAGCTTTCCTCTTGTCAAAAATAGAATCCAATTCAGCCTCAACCAGCTGCAAGTCTGGTGCAACAATAATGCTTTTAAATTCTCCAAAGACAAGACAGTCTGCATGCACTTCTGTCATTTCAACAACCTGCACCCCCAACCCGAACCTCGTACTCAATGGCAATCGCATTCCTAAAGATAAACACACGAAGTTCCTGGGTTTAACTCTAGACCCCAAGCTCTCCTATAAGCAACACATCACCAACCTGAAATTGAAATGCAACAGCTCCCCCAACTTTCTCCGCCCCCTCTCCAACACCACTTGGTGTGCGAACCGCCATGCTCTTCTCAAAATCATCAGGCTCACCATTCGTGCCAAGCTTGACCACGGCAATATTTTTGTCTACTGTATTGCTCACAACTTATACCTCAACCACATCAACACCATCCAAAATGAAACCCTTAGGACTTGTCTGGGTGCCTACAAGACCTCCCCAATCACCAGCCTTCATGTTGATGCCAACGAACCGCTTCTTCTACTTAGATGTAGAAAGCTTAGCCTCTCCTATGCTTTTAGAGTCCTCACCAACACCCAGAACCCTATTTACAACCTCATTAGGTACCCTTAATTTCTCCACCCTCTTTGATAGGACTAAAATCCTATCCCCTCCCTTTAGCTTACGCATTAAATCATACCTCCTCCATCTCGGCATAAATCCCGTCACTCTCGGCATCTTCTCCTGGCCCACTTTTCCTCCTTGGGCCTCCCCTTCACTTCTATCCACCTGGGCCTTTCCACTCATCACAAACTCCAAACCCACCCTAAACTCGTCATCAATCTCCACAACCAAATCAAAGTCCAACTCTCAAACTACACCTCCATCTATACTGATGGCTCCAAGGAAGGCAACAAGACAGCTGCTGCTGTAGTCATCCAAGACATCTCCCGACTACTCGTCCATCTTTTCAGCCGAGGCAAAGGCCATCCTCCTCGCCCTCAACTGTATTGAGTACTCTCCGCTCAGCCACTTTGCCATTTCCCCAACTCCAAGGCTTTTCTTACTTCTTTACTCAATCTTAAATTGAATAACCTTACATCCCACCTCCTCCTCCGGAAACTCCTTTCGCCCACCCTCTACAGGAAAAGTATTATGTTCTTCTGGATACCCAGCCATGTTGGCATCCCTGGCAACGACAGGGGTGATGCAGCCGCTAAGCTTGCTATCAACCTTCCCCTATCCCTTTCCCAAAACCCGTTCTGACATCAAACCGCTTATCGTTCGTGACCGATGGCAAACGTCATGGGACTCCCAAATTGATAACAAACTCCACGTCATCCAGCCCACCATTCCTATCAAACCCACCACCAACAACCTCTCTCGTATTGATAACCGTACATATTACCCGTCTTAGAATATGTCACACCCACCTCACTCACTCCCACCTCCTTATTAGCTCCCCCAACCCCTCTGCAACAATTGCCATTGCACCCTCACAGTCCATCACGTTCTCCTTGCTTGTCCCCTCTACAGCCTTCCCAGAGCTTCTCTCGCTCCCCACAACTCAATTGCTGAGTTCTTTCAGAAAAATCCTCCGGATAAAATTATCTCCTTCCTTCATTATGCTTCCCTCTACAACCATATTTAGTTCTCCTCTTCCACCCCTTCTCTCTACTTTTTTTCTTCACCGATGCACCTCCTCTCACGATCTCAGCTTTTGACTTTTTGTTGTTGTATTTCTCTCATTCTCTTCCTGTTTCCTTTCCTTCCTACCTCTAGAATGATCCAACCTCTCAGGCACAATTTGGCCCTCGTTGTCGTGGTGCCGTTGGAACCTCATCAAACAAACAAACAAACATAAAATACATTAACAATTGTTAAGAAATTGAACATTAGGGTGGCAACCTTATACAGTACACTTCCAATATCCACACCCTAGGCACACCCTAAGTTTCTGCAACATTGTGTCTCTTGTAAAGTTCTTTCGTAAAGTGATATAAGTAGAAGAAGTTTGTGACCAGTGAACTAATCCGTTAACTGTTTAAAAGGTCTCTTCCATGAATCAATTCCTTCGATACACATAGACACACAGAAGTTGGCATATTATTCACTCTCATCCTGATATATTTCTTACAAGCTTTTTTACATAAAGAAAATAAAACTACAATTTATTTTACCTGTATTTAAATTGTTAAGTACATACAGCGAAATATAGATTGAGAAATTTCTCATACAGTCATATAACTGCTTGAGGTATAAACAGATATGAAAACTGCCACAGTTTTGCAGGTGTGACTCTGCCTTATTTATATTTCCAGTGTCGACGTCATCGGCGTATAACTTGTATAATAGAGATATGTTTGTACTATTAAAAGAAAATGTTTCGTCAAAATACTTCGGCGAAACGGCATGAGCACTTAATCTAATATTACTACCTAAATCTGTTTATCTGTTTATGGTCAAAGCAATTTTAATTGAGTATATTGAGGAATAGGTAAAGAACATCTGAAATTTTCATTACCTTTTTATATCTATTTACGGGAAATGATACGGAGAGAGACAGGTGGGGAAGTAATACATATTCATAATTGTCATTACCCGGACTTTGACATGTGTGGTTGAGAGGGATTAGTACTTTTACCTTCGTCTGAACAAGCAAAAAAAAAAAGGTTCAAGGAAATATCAGTGATTGTTGCATCAGGAAGTTTGTATTGCAGTATGAACCTTGCAGATAAACCGCAAAGTTGAGTACATGCCCGAAAATGACCGGACTTTTTCAGTTTGTAAACTTCTGTCTGTTTTTTTTAAATGATCAAAAATTCACGTTATGATGATAATTAAACAAGTATTTTAAAGGAAAGGTATCGTCTCAAAACTTAACTCCCCGTGCTTGCAACGTCACGTCCGATTTTCAATTTTACCTATTGATCCCGAGAAATATGCGATGGTATCGATCACACATCCGCCGGCCCGAACATATGGGTCGACATGTGTTAACGATAACACCGTAGATTTCTCTCAATTACGAAGTAAAATTGAAAACCAGAGGTGACGTTACCATGCAGCACGGCGGCGTTCACTTCTGAATTTATTTATAGAGCGATACCTTTCATTTAATATGCCTGTAAGATAAAATTAAACATGCTTATCCAGCTGGACTTATCTATTAAAGAATGAAATCACTTCCTACTTATTTCAATCACCAAATAATACAATTTTAAGATCTACTCCAATTAAAAAGCTATTTGCCACAACTATGCTCATTTTCTTTGGAGAATTGCGACAGACCACAAAAGAAAGGGTTTTCAAGTACATATAAGGAAATAACTGTCTGGTCATATATCACGAATTTTTGTATACAATTTGAATGCTTATAAGGGCAAAATTTAAATATAAAACACTATGAAATTGCAAATATTCAATCGCTTTTTATTACATTTTCAAGCAATTTAGTTGTGTTGCCTCTTCGTGTCCATAAACCTTTTAAGTCAATGATTATTTTTTATGACGGGACTAAGCGTCCAATTGGCACATCAAACTGGGCAGTGACTCTTACCGACCCGGACCTATTGCTGAGACTCCAGATTCCTGCAAGGTGTGATCTCGAATTTTAAGGCAGTTGAACCAGGGCTGAACTTATAGACTCAAGCCCATGCAAGTTGCTCAGTCTGTCAGTGCGCTTATCATGGCTTCAGCAAATTACAAAAGATTTGTAGCCTTTTTTTTTCAATGAATGTATAATCAAAATATCTCTTACGTGAGATTGTAAAACATTATACTTAAGCTTTATCAACCTTGCAAGATCGTATAACAACTTGCTCTTTTTACTTTGACGTGTCGCCATTCATCAAGTTCACGATGGAAATTAGTTACAGCTCGCCTGGATCAAATGCATCGTCTGGTCTGATCATATACTTGGAAACGAATTTGTTAAAGAAGAATAACTTATAGGCATTAATCGTTTGTTAGACGTTGGAGTTAAAAAGATTTCATTCAAATCTAAAGAAGTGTGCAATATGATCCATAATGTTATTGTTTGATATGGAAGATAAGAGATAGTTGGCCGAAAAGTGGTAATGTAAGAAGTAAAAGCAAAAAGAGGAAGGATGATTGAACTTGGATAGGAGTTGAAATTTACTTTTCTAGAATTTTTAATTAGAAATTTTGTCAAAGAAGGTCTTTTTCGACAAACCATAAAGACTGTTGAATTACGTACAGACGCAGGTGCACTGTCGGATTTAAAGCAAAATCCAGTAAAATCGCAAAAGTTCACTGCCGTAGATGAACCTTAAGAAGATTGTGGGCTGGGGGACTGAAGGAAATTTACAACTGTTAGGAACACACTATATGACAAGTTCTACTTGTCTGTTTTGCAATGCGAATTCGAGATATGAGTTTGAATTATTACATAGCCTAGCTATATAAATGTCCTACATAAGCCTATATACATATTTTAATATTCAAAGGGATTAAGCCAGATTTCCAAGAGCAAATGACAAGACTCAATCCTCTAATCATGAAAATCTGAAATTGTGCCTTGACACAGTAGTATCATACAATACAGTAAAACTTGACGCGCTGTACGCAAGCAGACAATGCACGCAAACGAGTATGGCAAGCCCAAAGGGTCATAACTTGTTGCTGCAACGCGTTTGTAGAGCAGCCATGTGAGATACGGGAATAAGCATCACATGGTTGTTTTCTACAACGCGTTGCCGAAGTAAGTTCTACAACGCGTCATCTTATTCCATTGGTTTTTATATAACGCGTTGCCGAAGTTTTCACGTTATGTCCCTTTCGACTTGCAATAAACCTGTAAAGGAAGCCTACATTCAAATCAGAATGGTGCATACTAATTCCAGCTATGACAGCAATATGTAAAAATGATTTTCTACTAGTGATGGATTAGCGAAAGTTGTCTACATTTATTGGCTAGAAACTCGAGATAATACAAACCGCGGGTAAAAGGCGAGATATTTCAAAAGGTAACTTGGCGAGTTTGATGTTTATGCAAAAGGAATGTGGCAAGTTTGAAAGTATAAAATAACGCAATTTATTTCAGTTATTGACATAATAAGAATAAAGAAAACAGTGAATCATTATTTACGCTTATGCTGATATGACATAAGCACGAAAAATGATCTTTTAGATATCCGTCGCATGCAAGGAATGTATACTTTTATTTCCATATTTTGTCCATTAAACTGTGCAGAGTAAGTTGTAATGGCGGTGGGGAGGGAAAGGGGGGGGGGGGGGGTGAAAGATATGGAAGTGCGGATCAATGTGAGGTATTTTGACTGTCACGTGTCTGTTATGCTATCCGTAATCAACTGTCTTACCATAAAACGATATTTCAGTTTCAAAATGGAAGAAACCAAAGGATGCAAGATGTATATCGATTTAGCATTAGGAGCCTAAGGTGTGGGCCAATTAATCGAAAGTCTTATGTATTTCATTGTATTTTCTCTTAGATTTAGTAGCGTAAAATAATGGATAATGTATGAAAAGTAGTGAAACAGAGCTATGCCAAGTATACTATAATTTACTTACCGAAGAAATAAGATTAAATTCGTAAGAAAGGTTATGCTTGTTTTCTTTAATAGGACTTGTATGTATTATAAATTGTTGAGAAAGTGCGGATTAGGGCGCCAGCTGCTACAGTAAACGTTTCATACCAATCATATCTACACAAATAAGAAAATAGTTTCTTCACCGTTTTGTTTTCTTTAAAGTCTTCTGAAGATGAACGTGGTCACATGATCATT
Organism: Chiridota heheva; assembly: GCA_020152595.1. Lineage (NCBI taxonomy): Eukaryota > Metazoa > Echinodermata > Holothuroidea > Apodida > Chiridotidae > Chiridota > Chiridota heheva. The sequence continues at coordinate 285,746 of JAIGNY010000843.1, forward strand.
AAACCAATCCTATAAGATAAATGGTGACCAGTATTTTACAATCGGTATTAAAGGAATGCATGGACTGCACTAAATGAGTTTGATTAACCAGTCAAACAACTTATATTTGATCGTAAAGTTTAGAAAGAAGTTAATTTGCTAGCATAAATATTTGGAGTACCTCATAAAATACTGAACTAGTTTATGATGACAGAGATGCTTAGTTGGATTAGCGCATGTCGTTATTGTAATCATTACGATAATCCGTGACAACCTAAAACCAGAAAAATAAGCCAACTTGATATCTATTTTGAAAGAAAACAATATCATATTCATATATGGATATTCAGTATACACTATGGTATTGGTCATTACGGGCGGAATCGAATTAAAATCCTTGCAAATTACAACCTGTTTTTAAATCTCTTCAAATTCTCTCCGAATTGAGTAATGAAAATATTTGTCATTCCTCGAACAAATAGCCCCTCATAAACGTCCATAAATCTTGAAAAGTACTTCATGTAGGTCTACGTATATAATATTAATAAAACATATAAGTGCCTCACGGGCAAGTATATTTTCTGAATGTAAATTACGGGCATTTAATAAGAACGAATGAAAGTTACAGTCTAAGTAATGTTGTGATTTGGTGATTGACGTCATCATATCAATCATACGTCAAATATCCAATACAACTAATGGATGATCCAGACATTCAAAAAAAAAAAAAATGTAACATTTTAAGGTAGGTATCGTCGCCGACTGTTCCGGCATTCGTGACTTGGGTTTATATAAACGACTGTTGTTTTAAGTTTACAATATTTTTTTTCAAACTGTATACATTCGGCGTCGTCTGCATGTCGTTACTTCATGCAGGGAGTTGTCACTTTAGCTAACGTGACAACTCCCTGTTTGATCCGGAAGACAGTTTTGATATATTATGTTATGTGATGTGAGGGGTACTTCGCATTTATGAATTAATCTACTGAAATCGAGCCAATTAGCACATGGATCTACTGGTGTGACTGTTTTAAAAGGTAACGTTCGACTATATTTGTTAAATTCTCGCAAAGTTTTTAACATGCTGTTCCTCTTTCCATAAGGAAGGTGCAGATGTCCTCATACTTTTGGAACCTTAAATGAAAGGGGACATGAAGTCTGGTGTTTTCTTCATAGAAATAATAATTATAAGTCATCTAAAGAAATTTCACATCGTACAAAACAATTTAAGATATACTTTCTAATTTTGTTATTAAAACATTAATTATGTCATTATAAACTTACATGGGAGCGGCTAATTTGTTCATATACGCCCTCTATATAATGATGTCATACCCAGTAGGGAATAGAATATTAATGTTTTTTTTATAATCTATTTCAAATTTTCTAATTTCTGAGAAATAATTTTTCCTTTGCATAGGTCTATAAATGTTTATTTGTATATAATACAGATGATTCAAACCATTGGAACTTTATGTCAGAGTATTTTGGAAAGAATATTTCAAAGAGAATTCTAAAGAAATAGTTTATGTGTGCTAGCACATAGGGCATATTACGTCATCATTGGCATGATTTCAACACAAACTTAGACAAAATGGCAGCACCAGTGTTTCAACTTCAAACTTGGATAACTAATTGAGAATGGAATACAATTTTATGCTGGATTTTTTGGTGGCTGGTTTATTTTCTATTTCTCTAGAATACTTGACTTTGTGTCTCTTTTAAGGAATCACCGATCGATGAAAAACTGCTTATAGCAGAAGGAACTTTGAAAATATGTAAGATATTTTTTCCTCACCCAAAGGTTAATGTAAATTTCTTACTTAAATATATTTATGAAATTCACTTATGCCGGGACGGCGAGTGTTTGATTTACTCGCCTCATATACCATTGTGTAGGATTGCATATCAAAATAATACACCAAACAAGGTAGTTTTGCAGCATAAATTCCACAGACGTATGGGCCCAAAATGCTAATGGCAAGATAGTTTTGCCCGAACAATTTTTCCCCGAAAAAAAAGTTTTGTTACACAAAACTGCAAAAATAGGCATCCTTCTTTCAAATTATGGAAATGATATATATATATATATATATATATATATATATCTTTTATGTGGGGATTATTTGCGCGTCGATGTGCAACAAAGCTCCTGGTTACACAAACTTGGCCGTAATTCTTCCTCACATGGGGCCATGCTTTTGTTTTCCAAAAGTATTTTCTGCCAGAAAGTATAGGGCCATTCCCCGAAATTCACGGTCTTAAACCCAACCATCCGGATGTCCGATACCAATGGTTTATTCGAATCATTCAGTTTTCAAGTATTTGCAACCATTTTGCGACCATATTACAACTGTACAATGTGGCTTGAAACCATTTCCATAAATCTAAGAAAACATTATTCAGTATTTTCATTCTATTCTCGTCTTTTGTCGGGAGTGTATAGAATAAGCAAACAAACGCCAACATTGCAGGTGACAAAGAAGTCGCTATTGTTCAACCAGATTGTTTCTAAATCAAAACACACATTCACAAAAGTAGTGACAGACGTCAACCTACAATCTTGGACAAAATACTGAGACACACACTCAAAAAATCAAAGTATATCCAAATGTGCAATCGATAAAATACCCCGTTCTTTTCAATGTTGACCAGAATTTTTCTGCATTACCTTCTTTTGGATGAACGGTAGTTTAAGTCAACTATATAGTTAACATTGAATGGGAGGGGTGGGGTAGGGGAGAGGATGCTTGGCGGTGTGGAGGAGTGCAAATAGGTGAAAGTGAATTAAAAATCATGCTCTTAACGTCATCTATAAATAAACATTCCCATGGTCTACAATAACTCAATAATTAAATTTTATAGTTACGAAAAATAAACAAGCAATTTTGACGACAGATTTAACAGAAAACACCATTGAATATTAAGTGTCTCAAGGAATTTTGTCCAAGTTTGTAGTTTCAAATTTCAAGATTTTTACTTAGGCATCTGTTGGGCTTTTTTTTTTTTTTTTTTTCAGCCATTTTGTTCGATCCAGAATTAGACTGTTCCGCCGGTCTCAATTATAATTACATTCAAGGGACATTGTGACCTTTGAAATAATCATTTGTATTTGATCTTTGAATGGGATTTCTATATGGAAACAAATACTTTGTCAAAATTGTTGAGGGTAAAAATGGTATTAGAAAATATAGAATATTTTGCATGTATTACGAATAATTTAAGCGTTGACCGAGAAACATAATATGCCTTTATAAATGTTCAGAGAAGGTTGTCATTAACTCATAAAATAATAAGAATTTAAAAATATTTTACAAAAGTTTCAATCGTTGGTCATGGTACTTTTAAAGGGCGTTGTATATGCGAAGTACAATGATCCACATAACAAATATGGACATCTGTACACCAAATACATCCTCTCGATATTTTCATATGTTCCGAATTTTTAACAAATAATCAATTTAGATAACAAAAATATGGGTTTGTAGGTCATTAGTCACACGTAGCATAGTTTAAGACTTCCTGTTCAATACATCAAACGTGTAACCGTGCGATCAACTTGGACAGCATAAAGTAGGTGAGTGTGTAGCTGATTCGCCCAATCCCCATGAAGGTCAAAATCTTATGACAGCCAGCAACAAGTTTGCTTAAAATAGATGGTTGGTACACACTGAATACATGAACAGTAAAGACCTTTCTCCAATCCGAAAAGGGTGAAATTTGGGGGGAATTTCTGATCTCGAGTTGTGCTCCGTGCATAAACAGCATTAACTGCTCCGTGCATGAGTAACATTAAAGGATTAGCTCAGTGGTCAAGCATGTCCATCTTATATGAAAGAGGACTTCAAAGGAAACAAAATGGTAAAGAAAGCGTTATTTTTTTTTATTCCGTTGAGAGATAATCAAGTGTAATGCTCTGTCTTATCTGTGTAGAAATGAATGGTGTAGTAAGTCTACTATGAAAGTTGACGTCTTCATCCTCAAATTTTTAACAATTATTAACGTATTTAAAAAAATTTTGTAATTAATTTATTGTTGTTTAGATTATTTCTCCAGGAATTTTCTCAGGTGGTATACTATAATTACCCACTAGATTTAGGTTTACTACTTTTTTTGACATAGATGGCTTTTAGGACATAAAATCGCAGGACAATCTGAGGCTATGACATCACAACTAGTCTGATGTCAGTCGTTTATACAAGATTTCTGAACGCGTTCCTCACTATTTTGTTTCTTTTGAAATCCTTTTTCATATGAGATGAACTTGCGTGACCCTGAACTAATCCTTTAACTGTGATTAAATCTGTGACGTTGACACTTTGAGCGCAGAAGGATAAAAAATAAGACTTACTACGCATCTTGTTATAGCTTGAGTTACGCGATATGCAAGTTAACATTTCTTCGGTATACCTAGCTGACTTTACTTCAAAAATCGCCCAATGAGTAAAAGGACAACATAGCATAAATGTCATATAAATACAACATCTTATCAAGCCGACTGGAATTTTTGTTCCCTATATACAGAAAACACATTAGAAAATAAATATGCCTCTCAACTGCTCAAAGATATATCTATTTTTCGAACACCATGTATATTATAAAGTTCAATTCCAAATTAGAATTGCATCATTTGGTACCAAATACTACACCTGTACACGTTATTCCACAAAGTAAACATTGGGCATACACATTACTACAATAATCAACAAAGTAATACTACAAAATATAAAATAAATACTACTACAAAATATGCCATTGGTTGATTTAATTTATTTTGTGCCAAGGGCGCGTGGACCACAGGGCGATCGTCGGCAGGTCGGGGGCAATGAAGGCAAGAAAGTGTTATTGTTTTAACGAAATGCGTTATATGCGCCCCTGATTTTAAACATGTCGGTTGTGCTACTCCAAAATGAATAATCGACTTGTTACAAACAGTACCATGAGTGCTCTGCATTTTCGCTCTTGCCATTTCCATGCGAAACCCGCTTGTTTCTCACATGCTTACTACAGTGACGTGATTGAAGCGCCCTCTTCGCCGAGTTTCGCCGCATTTCGCCGCATTTGACCTTTCCGTGTGCAGCTGTCCTATTCTGTGCGGCAAAGTTCAGAATTCGCGACTCCCAACGCACACGTATTTGGGATACACCATTATTGATCACCCCTCTCCCCCCTCCAAACAAACCACACAGGAGGTGTGCCCCTTGTGGAGGTTGTTTGCCCCTTGTGAAGGTTTTTTCCCCCTTGCGCAAAATCAAATAAATCTGCCCAAGTCTCCCCCCCCCCCAACCCCGTGAAGAGCTTATGGCCCCTTACCCTTGCGAAAAATCATGGCTACGGAATTGCTCGAAATGGAAAAGAAAACACAAGGAGATAATTACGTGAACAAACTGATAAGGGTAAAATATTGCTGCAAAAGAGACATATTGCTGCAAACTCTTTCCTAGTCTGTTTTGCCACTTTACGTATGTGATAGGCTTATATAAGATAGGAGCCACGGCAATGGGCACACGCCCATATGCATTCTTCGATCCTTTTAGATGTTTGCTTGTGAAGCAAAACATTGTAATGAAAACTGTCTCCTAACAATTAAATAGGCCTACCATGCACTGTCTCCTAACAATTGATTAGTCCTGCCATGCATCGCCTACCGTTTACTCATCACGGTCTTTTGCCTGTTTTCGGATAATCATTTCCCTGCCATTAACACCTCGATTGTATCTTAAGTGTGATGCTGTTGCTTACTCATTAGCTGGTCATTGTACCTGCTATCTTATAGTCCATTATCCTCTAATCCCTCCTAAGTGCAACACCCCATCGCCCAGTAAACCACATACTCTACTTGCATTAATACGAGCTTGACTCCCCATACAGCCATATTCTTCAATATCATTAGCATATTAATTACGTAAAGGACCTATCTGGACTTAGCAAACAAAAAAATCAATTTCGTATTAGATTACGGGAGCCTTTCTATCAGTGGAGGAATATAATTGCGTGACCCTACGCGCACACTATCACATAATTAGTCTATTGCCTCACCGGTATTGATCCTAAAATTGAGTCTTATATCTGGTTTTGCTTCAGCCCTATGGCTAGATCTATGATTACTTGGCCTGCCAAAACATTGGTCAGGGAAGATTTTAATAAAGTTTGTCCTACGGTGTAGACATATATCACTGTATGATTTCGAAATTCCCCAAACATGCCTTTGAATCCATATTAAACTATTTCCACTTTATGACTTGGGAGTTAACTTTCTTGGAAAGAGAAATACCATGTGAGAATCGATGTGGTAGCAAACAATTGTATTGCTTCATGCCATCATATTTAAGCAAACTCTTCACAAACTTTAATGCAAATATAATCAAATAAACCTCAAGCTTTAAAGAAAAGCAATTTCTTCTCGGGCTGTATCATCACAATGAGAAGCACCTATAGACTAATAAAGAAATATTATCATAGTAAAGTGCATACTGGTTTTTTAACTATTAAAAGTTGATTGATAAGCAAATAATAAGATTAAGTCGCGGTGTATAACAATAGTACATCAAGCCATCATTGAACAAGTCCCTGATGCCTGATCAAGCTATTGAACAATATTATGCCAAAACTCAAACTCTCTTCGTAACTTTTCCTTCAAAATGGCATGTTTATAATTCAAAATGTGAAAATTCCAATTAATCACCTTCCTCAAAAATGTGTTTTGCATACATTTCTTTTTATTGTCATTTCTTCATAAAAAGAAAAGAAAAAAAGAACTATCAGTTTTTGCCTCAAGAGAACTTATCATCGTTTAGTTAAAGATGTTAACAAGACATCCACATCCAATTAACTTATTAATGTTCCGCTGAAACCAAATAAAAAAAATAATATCATTTTTAACTCGCCCACTTCTCATACTGAAACGATCAAACAGACATCATCATTAGCTTATACAGAATATACTATCTCAGTATATGACTATAGGGTATCAAATAGTTCACAGGCACGTGCGCGAAGAGCATTCATTCATTTACTTCTAGACGTTATAAGCTTCTCAGCAGACGGTATGAGGGGAAAAGAGAATGGGCAGACTGGACGAAAGACCCTTTCTATTTAATCACAATTCGACTGCTCAAATCGGTCATAGACTCTTCAACGGTGGTCTTGTATTGAACTCATTTTCGGTTGTCTTTTTTGGTAATGGAGAGTTGCTCTAATCAATATTATTTGTTAAAATTGTAATCCATGCATAGCTGTGAAAACATCTCTATTTATTTTTCCTAACGTTGCAGAGTTATAACGTGCAAGTTTAGAGGCGCTTCAAAGAAAGTTATCTTTCTTACCTGTTTATTCGATTCCTGCGATGGTTTTTTGTTTGTTTATGGAATAAATATATTTTGTGACTATACGTGTACTCAGACCGGAGTGAAATGGTAAGATGTGATTATTTTTATTAAAAAATGTTTTTTAAATTAACATAAGTCGATCGAACTATTAAAGTTAAAAAAGTTGACTCGCATTCGCATGAAACTTTGTTAAAAAGTTGGGAAACACACACGAATCTTAACGATTAGAATGGTGGTCGAATGGGCTTAGAGTCAAATCAGGGATATGGTATACACAACTGCCTGGTCAAATGGACATACACATTTCTATATCCACTTTAAATGATTCGTGAAAAATTCATGGATGTACGAGAGGTCAGTTAAATGAAGGAAATCAACGTGTTTGTGGTATATAATACGAGATAAGAAAATATCTCAATACAAATATTTTTCTAAAATGTCAGAGAACGCTTTGAAAATGTGGGAATTATTGGAATTTATGACTAATAAACTTATAGGGTTGAAGAATTTATCATTTTCACGTTTTCATGCATGGGTTAACCCAGGGCCGTAATTCCCGGAGAACAGGGTGATATGTCTCTCCACTTTTTCAGTAGAAATTTTAAAATTACAGTACATTTTGAAGGAAATATGCCTCCCCTACAATTTTTGGATAAGAAGCCATGACCCCCACTTTCTGGATGAGAGATACGACACTGGGTTAACTCATAATAACAAAAGAAAAGATGAAAATATTAAACGACCCATATCTTAAAATTGTCTTCGACCTGTCAACCCATAGTTGAGAGTGACGAATTATCAAGTACATTCAGTTTTGCAGGTTGTGATATTACAAGAAGGAAGATGGAGAATTTTGCATATAAAACTGTTTATAAAACTGATATTTGCGTATTTACAGTCAATGGAAGCAGCTAGAGTGGAGAGTGGGGGAGGGAGGAGAGGGGGGGGAGAGGGGAGGGGGGCATTCAACTTGTGGTATGAAAAATAGTTGTTTTCCTACAAACGCACCCCACTAAATCTTAAGACAAAATTGAGTTTGTCTTGATATTTTTTTATTTTTCCTTAATCAGCCTTGTTTTAGCAAATTGGTTAACTATAATTCATTAGCTATATTAAATTTAACTTTAGATTCCTGGACCTGTTGATTCTAACTGAGTTGCTGATTTACAGTATTAAAACAGCAATTGATTGGAAGGGTACACTATATCAAATTCATAAATTTATATATATATATATATATATATATATATATATATATATATATATATATATATATATATATATATATATATATATATATATATATATATATATATATATATATATATATATATATATATATATATATATATATATATATATATATATATATATATATATATATATATATATATATATATATATATATATATATATATATATATATATATATATATATATATATATATATATATATATATATATCTCTCTCTCTCTCTCTCTCTATATATATATATATATATATATATATATATATATATATATATATATATATATATATATATATATATAATATATATATATATATATATATATATATATATATATATATATATATATATATATAATATATAACATATATATATATATAATATATATATTTGCTAATACGTTTGGACTAAATGAAAAAAAATGTATTACTTTTGCATTACTTAAAAATGATATACCTCATGATTGAACTATTTGATCATCTTTTAATCTGCGTTCAGAGCAATTTCATGTCAAAAGTGTTGGTTCTGCAGGCAGCCAGGGCTAAGCCTATAAGAAATAAAATTAACAGAGGTCTAAACATGTGCATATCGGTTAATTACACAGGCATATGATAATTTATTGAGATGCCTTGACCCTTTAAACCCCCATAGGTAACCTATCAGCAAACATTAGTTTCATCTTACCAAATCCCCGGTTTAATTGCTTTCATACACGCTACTAAAAAGTCGGAAAGTAATTTCCCTGCCGAAATAGCTAGATTACTTATTTGACAGTTTTTGTAAATGTGTCAGTTTCGCTTGGGATTGCATCTTTATAAGGCCCTGTGCTGGGTAACCAGTCAAAACATCCCTTTACCAGTTTACCAAAACGTCCCCGCGTTTTTGCTACCAAAACGTCCCCGCTTTTTTGCTACCAAAACGTCCCCGCCTTTTTGCTACCAAAACATCCCCGCTTTTTTGCTACCAAAACGTCCCCGCCTTTTTGCTACCAAAACGTCCCCGCCTTTTTGCTACCAAAACGTCCCCGCTTTTTTGCTACCAAAACGTCCCCGCCTTTTTGCTACCAAAACGTCCCCGCTTTTTTGCTACCAAAACGTCCCCACTTTTTGCTATCAAAACGTCCCCCTTTTTGCTACCAAAACGTCCCCGCCTTTTGCTACCAAAACGTCCCCGCCTTTTGCTACCAAAACGTCCCCGCCTTTTTGCTACCAAAACGTCCCCGCCTTTTTGCTACCAAAACGTCCCCGCCTTTTTGCTACCAAAACGTCCCCGCCTTTTTGCAACCAAGCCTCCCGCCTTTTTGCTACCAAAACGTCTCCGCCTTTTTGCTACCAAAACGTCCCCGTTAAAAACCAAAACGTCCCCGCCTTTTTGCTACCAAAATGTCCCCGCCTTTTTGATACAAAAACGTCCCCGCCTTTTAACTACCAAAACGTCCCCGCCTTTTTGCTACCAAAACGTCCCCGTTAAAAACCAAAACGTCCCCGTTAAAAACCAAAACGTCTCCGCCTTGAAGCCGCAAGAGAAAACTAGTTAACTTTCAGCTCTTCTGCGGTGGGACACTTCTAATCTTTTTTAAAGAGTAAAATTATGTTTGTCAATAGTTGGGCAATGGTGTGGAAGTGAAAAATGTCGGGTGGTGGAGGATGATTGAATCACGAGTAGTATTTACAGATGTCAATAGCTATCTTTTAAATATCTTTTGCTTCCGTTTTATTTTTACGTAATTCGTGTCCCAAAAATGGGCAATTTCATAAGAAGAAAACAAATATATGTGTGTGTGTGGGGGAGGGGGTCGGTAACATATCACTTGTAACCAGCGACCCAATCCCAATCCCAGACAGCTGACCCACCCACCTACCCTAATTCTAGCAAGCTGAGCTTCCACCCACCCCAATTTCAGCAAGCTGACCCACCCTTAATTCCAATCCCAGCGAGCTGACCCACCCACCCATCCCTAATTGCAATCCAGCTTATTTTACCCACTCACCCACCCCTTGTCCCAATCCCAACCCCGCTCATTTTCCCCACCCACCCCAACCCTAATCTTAATCCCAATCTCTGTCATTTTACCCACCCACCACCAATCCCAATCTCGGTCATTTTACCCACCCACCCCAAATCGCAATCCCGGTCATTTTACCCACCCAACCCCAATCCCAATCTTCACACATTTTCTGAAATTGCCCAATAGACAAGAATCATTGAAGCAAAATTACGGAATTACTCGGATAATAATTGAAAAATGAAATACTACCCAATCATATGTTGAAATTGTGTATGCTAAATACAAAACAATTGGAGTTTGAACTAATTCAGAGTAAATTTTAAAAATCAAAATTTTAAAAATGGCCAGTTAAAATGACCATGTCCGACAAGTGGAAGTAGACAATCATGTGTATGTATGTATGTATGTATGTATGTATGTATGTATGTATGTATGTATGTATGTATGTATGTATGTATGTATGTATGTATGTATGTATGTATGTATGTATGTATGTATGTATGTATGTATGTATGTATGTATGTATGTATGTATGTATGTATGTATGTATGTATGTATGTATGTATGTATGTATGTATGTATGTATGTATGTATGTATGTATGTATGTATGTATGTATGTATGTATGTATGTATGTGTGTGTGTGTATGTATGTATGTATGTATGTATGTATGTATGTATGTATGTATGTATGTATGTATGTATGTATGTATGTATGTATGTATGTATGTATGTATGTATGTATGCATGCGTGTATGTATGTATGTATGTGTGTATGTATGTATGTATTTATGTATGTATGTGGCTTGTAAACACGATATCTCAAGAACTGCATTAGATTCATGTCATATGTGGTACACATATAGCCCATGGTCCGAAGATGTGTCCTATTGTTCTAAGTGTTGATTTCATGCATATTAACGAGTGAGCGGGGCCTAATATAATATTTTTGAAATGCTCATATCTCAACGACCGTTTGTCCGTTTTGTTTTATATGTGGTATAATACTGTTGTTAGCTAGTGTCCACGTGCTGATAACACGTTGAAGCTCATTAATATGCGTAGTGGTTGGGACTTAATATGGTTTTGCCAAATACAGCTTTTAAACACGAATTCTCCAAAACGACACTTTGGATTTATGTCATATGTGGTACACATATAGCCCATGGTCCGAAGATGTGCCGTAATAATTTTGGTGGTTATGTCATGTATATTAATGAGTGAGCGGGGCTTAATGTAAATAAATTGAAAATATTCATATTTCAAACACCGCTTGTCCGTTTTGTTTCATATTTGGTATAATTATGATGTTAGCTAGTGTGTATGTGTTCATGGTTTTAAAATGTTGAAAGTCATCAATATGCGTAGTGGGCGGGGCTTAATATGATTTGGCTGAAAAGAGCTTGTAAACACAGTATCTTAAGAATGATAAGTTGCATTTATGTTATATGTAATACGCATATAGCCCATGGTCTTTAGATGTGCCCTATTGTTTTTGGTGGTGATTTCATGCATATTAATGAGTAGGTGGGGCTTCATTTTAAAACTTGAAAATCGACCAACAACGAAAGAGTGCATCGGAACCACTGAACATTTTCGTTTTCTGGTGTTGAAATAAAATCAACCACACTAAAAAAGGTAGATCACAGTCTCGCGTTCCCCAGAAATTGCTTTTGGCCCTATAAGGGGAAGTTAGCTGATGAACGGAACAGATTCTAAAAAGCAACCGTGGCTATTAGAAAGAAAAAAATCTGTCAAAATCATTAATTTGTGTAAATCACATTAACAAATGCAATTGAATTGATTTTGGGACGTCACTCCTTTGAAATGTACTTTCTGCACCAGTCACATTCAAACAAACTTGTGACGTCATTTTTAAAATCACTTTCATTTAATTAGAAACAAAGGGTTTTTGGGTATAATTTTTTTTAAAGTTAGATGATCATCAATTTGCAACAATTGTAATGCATGGACATCCAGTCTACTGTTAACTGGTTAACATACCTGTTCAAAAATCTTTGAATTCTAATTGTAACAGCCAAGTTTCCCTATTTTTTTTTAAAGGTTGTAAAATTGTCATTTTTGTCAAATTGTAATAGGAGTTGTTATAACCTCTTTACGGTTTTAAATAGGTTTCAAATTAATTTAGCTAATATTGCCTCAACACGCCCATCAATCATTATGTGTTCGTAGTTCTTCTTCAAGCTGGCTATGTTTCATTTCGCAAAAAAAAATGATTGTGTTCATTCCATGTTTAATTACAAGAAATGCTCTTGAAAATATTTCTAAAATAATTTTCATCATAATTTCAATTTATTATTTTCTTCACAGATCTGAAATGGACCGTGCATGCAAACAACGCCAGTCAGAATGACGTCATAATTAGCTGATCTAACAAGCTAATTAGTCTACATAGGTAGCAAGTCTCGAGTACAGTGATAGAAATAACGAAACAGTAACAATGTAACAAGAGAAGGAATAATAATCTACACTACGATCGCTTTCAAACGTTGTGAAATCAGACGCCTTTTTATCAGAGCAGAAATAGACACTTTTGACACGCCCCTCAATTGGCACTTCGCTTGAACTGAGCACTACGACCTTGCTTTCAGCGAGTTTGTCGAGAAATGGCAGCGGGTGCGGTGAACAAGTGGCGCCGTATTCAAGGCTTGAGTCTGTTACATGTTTTGCTAGCCTTCACGTGGATGCTCCCTCCCTCAACTGCGCAGTTGACAGGTAGGAATTATATTCATATATGCCGTTAGTTTTTTATATTAGGATTTATGTATGTTATTCTGAATACATACCCTATTACTAATTTTTACAATGGTATGTTAGATAGTTAGAAGTCAAGATATGGGTAAGGAGTGAGAAGCCATTATTAGGAGTTTAGGTTACACGGGGAAAAATGAGCATATTTCGGAAAAATTGTGATTTTTTTATAAAATTCTGTAATTTGCTGCGAAGTCAGAAAATTGGTAAGCCCTAGAGGAGAGGGTAGTGAGAAAATAACATTTTCAAACATCTTCTGCCACCCCTGCCTGACATAGAACTAAAGAAATCTTAATATTAAAATCAATAAAGTGCTTTCAAAAGATTTTCTACCCCTTTTCCCTGACTTCCTCCCGACACTCCTGGCCCCATTTAGCATTGGAAAAACATTTTACCTTTGGAATTTATAGCTATACTATAAGTACTTTTCATTTTTTTACTTGGAAGCCATGGTCTCATGTCCACAAAGTTAATCAACTTTATTTCAAACAATCAAACGAGTTTGTTAATTCACCAGGCAAAATTATCTTATTGCCCAGAAATCTTCTGCCTTCGCCTCTGATATGGGTTAGTTATATGATTGAAGGTTGAAGTTTTTACCAACAAATCTTTTCGCCCAATACGCTTTCCTCGGTAGGGGAATTGGTTAACTTTCTGATTTTGCTCAAACTTTGTTTGAATAAGTTTACATAAAATTCCCTGTAAATTGTCTCAAATATCCGCATATAAACAGACTGATAAATGTACATTTATGCATACCATCCATAGACAGATAGAGGTTTTCGCTTGACCCCACTTTCTTCCTGCACGGTCGGGGTAGTACACTGATCTATCTTTAGGAAAAACAAGAAAAGATGTCATATATATATATATATATATATATATATATATATATATATATATATATATATATATATATATATATATATATATATATATATATATATATATATATATATATATATATATATATATGTATATTGTATATATATATATATATATATATATATATATATATATATATATATATATATATATATATATATATATATATATTGTATATATATATATATATATATATATATATATATATATATATATATATATATATATATATATATTGTATATATATATATATATATATATATATATATATATATATATGTATATATATAAATATATATATATATATGTATATATATATATATATATATATATATTTATATATATATATATATATATATATTTATATATATATATATATATATATTATATATATATATATATATATATATATATATATATATATATATATATATATATATATATATATATATATATATATATATATATATATATATATATATATATATATATATATATATATATATATATATATATATATATATATATATATATTTATATATATATATATATATATATATATATATATATATGAATAACGATCATTAACTGACTAAAGATAAACTAGGATTATTAATAAGTATATAAGTATATAGAGCAGATTTATGTGCAGGGCGAATTTGGGTGTGACTTTGGAAGGGAAGGGGGGGGGGTACGTACCACATTAAAATATGTAAAGCAAAAATGTTTTTTCACAAAGTGACTTAAGCAAAAATGGGACATTTATTTGCAAATTGTTTATAAATAACGACCCTTAAAGCGCTTGCTAACTTCATACTATTTCTTTGTATACTAAACAAACCCAATGTCCTACGGATGTCGCCCTTTGCCCCACTGTCATCTACCATGTGAGGTGTTTCTAAAACAGATAATCATCTTTATCTGAAGTACACTGCCAATTTAATTTGAGAAGCCATTTAACACTATGCACCAATCATTACACAGCATTTTCTAAAACGAGGGCGCGTTGGTCTGTTGGTTCTAAGGGAAAGATTTCCTTAATTTGTATTATTATTTTTTTCACAAAACAAATCAACTTGAACTTTTAATTGTTTTTGCATCCAATGTAGGGCAAATCAAAGTGTTCAAATATATGCTGATGGAAAGACACCAAGGTAATTGTCCCCAAGAGAAATTGCAACATATAAACCTTGAAAATTCTACGCAGTTTGATTTTTATGAAAAGTTTCGTTTACCATTTAAGTTTCACTATTATTTTCATTTTATTGGGACATCACTGTAGTACATCAAAATAAACTGACGCTTGAACACCCAGGAAACCCACATAAATTTCAAAGATGAACAAAATCATTTTGACGAAACTAAACCAACATGTATCTTTGGGGAGTAATAATAATGATAGGTAACAAATATGACAAGTTAATGACAGGATTTCCTATATGAATTTACAGAGTTTTTATATCAAATCCAGTGAGTCTGGACATTGTATTGGTAAGTAGGTCACTGGTAGTTGCGGCCTTCAGTTTACCTCTTGAGGTTTAGCACCATATGTGTCTTTGTGTGGGTCGTAGACGCCTGCTCTGTATCCATCGCCTTACCACTTCCAACTGTCATTTATTAAAAACTTTTAACTTAATATGAACATAATCATAAAAAAAATGGTGGTTGAACGATGAGTTACATTGAGAGTTTTCTAAAGATTAGGATGATTTAAAACCCTCTTGATTCATGATGATCCCTTCACATTCAGACTTTAAAAAGGAGTGAAAATATTACTGAAAATTATGAATTTCTGAGACACAACTTAGTTGATAGAACATCTAAATGAATCAGGGAGTTGCCATTCAGCAAGGACCTTCCTTGCATTTCGCAATTCCTTGATTGAACATAAACGGGGTTACGCGAGGCATGGTTTTATATCTTTTTGTATGGTTACTTTGTGTATTTTAGCGTAAGTTTGTGATTCTGCTACCCCCACTTTTGGCACCGGTAGGTAAATTTGATTTTGTGACCCCCCCCCTCCCTACACACACACACACACACACACACTTCGAAGACAAATCTTGCTAATGCTCAATATTCCACGTCTTCTTGAATTTAACACGCCGATTACTCTGCCTTTGATCAAACTCATTATTTCAGTAATTGTAGCCCGTGCAGTTCACTTTACCGAACACTATATAATTTCCTCATTCGCCAGCATATAACCAGTATGTCATCTCCTGCCGCCTTAAATGAGAAAAGCAATGAATAATGTAGATTACAGTTATCACTGAAATGATGTCTCGGAAGTCTTGTCTGAATCAACGTTGGCTGATTTCGACACACTGAAAGTTTTAAATTTGATAGTTAGATAGGGAGGTGCTATTTTAAAATTGACTTCCCACATTTTGTGATTTGGCGACCAAATTTAGCCAAGCATAAAGATTTATATTTAACAGCGTTACATCATATTTGGGTACGAGGTATATTAACTTTACCGCTTGGCAGTGTACGATAAGGAGTGGGGTGCTTATGGTGGTGACGCATGACCACGTCATCACATGCTTAATGACATCATTCCCTGTACACATTATTAGTTCGAATTGAAAAACATATATAGGGTCCCCCCGTAAGCTTCGGTTGCGAAAATTGACGTTAATCTGTTAATAGGGAACAATCATTCCTAGCACTATTGTTCATATCGCCCTTATACACATTTTTCAGTCAGTCCATTGCCCGTAGATTGCTTATTTCAATTCAAAATCCCTTAATTCCTCTTTCAATACATTTTTACTGTTTTCCTTTAAAAAGACCAAGGTGCGTAACTTAAAATTTGAAAAGAATTTGCATGAAAGATTCCCAAGAATGAAGTTCAAAATGATCAACGTCACAAACAGTTTGTCAATATAAGTTTGCATCAATGGTATAGCATTATAAAGATTAAATCATGATGACGGTAAAAGCTTTGAAAGAAAAAGAAAATTCCCCAGGTCGCGATTCAGTGAACTCAAGCACTTTTGGCGGCACGCTTTGATGTCAAAGCGTTACAGGTAAAGTAAGGTTAGCGACCCTTGAATATTTCTATGAAAAATGTATGAAAAGTCATTAGCTTACGTGAAAATTCATCAAAAGGGAAATAGTTATATTATTTCGACATAGTCCAGAAAGACATAAACAATATAATACTTTTTTTTACGATGAATTTAATTTTCCAAAATATGCAATGTGTTCTTGAGGGAATCCTGCTTAAGTTGTGAAAATCAAACTGATAAATGAATTGGAATGATTGGAACTTTTTATTTGTCTTCTGCTTTGATTTGGGCATTCTTCTGGGACTGGACCAATGAGCACAATAATCAGCTGCAGTTCAATCGATTTTATCTGATTCACAGTAACATATTGAATTCATCAAATCTTGTGGGAGGAGGCTCAAGACCCATGGGTAGGATTGTTTATTTGGAAATGGATTCTAGTCTTAAAAGGGTTCTTTCGTTAACTTTCATTCTTGATAATTGAAAATTTGAAGGTTTATGATGTAGAACATATCTCGAGAGAAAAATGAAGTCCCCGAACCAGTCGGTTTTCTTTGTGATATCCCCTCACAGACACACCAGTAATGCGTTGAAGGGTGCACGGAAATTATTTGTCGACGTCTTCGAGTCTTCTGTCCTAATAGAAACATTGCTAAAGAATTATGGATAATTTGAGGATCATATATTGTAAATTAATATAATCAACATTCAAGTTGATCAAAAATGTCAAATGTGGAACCGTCTTGATATTTTGTGTAGGTAGATATTGAAAGATCATGGAAATTTACATCTTAATTCATTACGTGCCCTTATTACGTCTTTACTCAATATTGGCGGTTAGACAGTAACGTCACATAGGCATACACCATGCTTTCGTTCAAAGCGGGCCCTCAGAACATGCTCATGCACAATAACAGTGAAACATTTCGTGAAAAGTATTACTAGGACTTGTATGGCTTGTATATCGGTTGAACGAGGCCCATAGGGTGACCGAGATAATGGTCGCCATGGCAGACAAAACCAAAATCAAGGACCTTGCGATAAGGTTTGTAAAAAAATTCTCTGCGATCTTTTAGAAATCGTTTATGATAACCTATACAACCAGTTCAAACCGAAGGCCTTTGTCTTGGGCCTTGTTGAGCCTTTCACGCGTTGAGCATTTTAGAGGTTGGGGCAACTTGTGACATACTCCAGTCTGAGTCTCCAGTCTGAGTCACTAGTTCTCCATCTCAGCGATACTTTAGTCTGAGTCACCAGTTCTCCATCTCGGCGATACTGTCGACGATCATCTCGACAGGGAGGGAAGGAAAAATAGGACAATATTAAGGGACAGCATATTAACACACACTGCAGTTGTGGTTTCTAAATTTTTGGAAACGGGGAAAAAAATTCCCAAGTATGAAGAAAAATTTGGCAAAAATACCTCCTTGCAGATAGGGTCCCGTTTGGTGTCGTTTTGAATGATACAATACCACACAAATAATACCCCAAGTACCCCTGGTCGCTGTCCTATGTGTCAGGTACCCCTGGTTGCTGTCCTATGTGTCAGCATGCAGGTTTAATAGGGAGTGAGTATAAGTAATAGCACTAAAATACCACATATGTATGTAACAAAAGATGTAAAAATGATTCTTACAGGTTTGGGAGTAAAAATACTTCGATTGCAGGCGCGTATAGCCAAAGGACATACTTTTTCAAATGAGTAGTCGTTGACAGTGGTGATAAAATACAGTATTATACCTTTTTAGGCACCCTCTAGCTTTCTAGTACACCAAAACGTATAGCTTTTAGGGCACGAAGCCCTGGAACCCATTAACGACCCTTGGGCGGGCCCCTAGTCCAAACGCCGAATGCGCAATGCGTATACAGCCAGCAGATCCGCGCCTCCCAAAATAAAAACCTGGCTACGCCCTTGTTACACGAAAGGGGATAGTGGTAAAGAACAAAAGCAAAGAAAGAGCCAAAAACGTAAGGATGTTGTTCAACAATAATCATTGAAACTTAAAGAGGAAAGTCGTATCAAGATAATTGCTTGACTCGTCACCAATAAAATCAATACATACTAGTTACGTCATTTTCCAAGCGTTAATTGATTGGCTTGCCGGTGATTGTGTAAAAACGTCGACCAATCAGAAAGGTTGAATTGTTGTAAATTTTTATCTCCATCTTAACACAATATCTGGACTTTAGAAAAAATAAAAATAAAACTGAAGAACAACAACATCCAAGCAATGACGCAAGTGTCAAACAACATTAATAAAAGTAAAAAAGTTTGAACACAAATTTCTTCCTTATTTCAAATATAGATCTAACAAGTAAAACAAAAAAACTACCAAAATAATAAAAAGAAAAAAACACTCAAAGCAAATCATCCTATTGGTTTCATGTTTCCCACTTGAGAAAATATGATATCTTTCAAGCAAATATGAACAAACGTAATATACATTTTTCGTATCGACGTTTACCTACAATCAACTGCACCCCCGAGAGCGTCTCAAAGCCAGACTACAGATCTCACCTGTCTTACCTGAATGTTTTCTCCTTTTAACACACCGACGTAAACGCACTATTACATCCTGTGGGATTCTACCTGTCGATGTAAAACTGAGGAGCGACACACTCGAAGCAACTTGAATGATCTTCAAACATTTCGTCAGTCATTATATATAGCCGGATTGAATTGTAGATTCATAACAAAAAACAAAGCTTTCGTAATGAAAAAAAAGAAAAGATAAGTTGAACATCTATGTAAATTTATATTTTATGAGACAGAAATGATATTCACTCTTACGCACATTCTTTTTCTAATGTTTACAAAATAATTTTAGAAATAATGACAGAATGATATCATTGACTTTTTCTTAAATACTTGTCACCTTCTCAGCAAACGTTGCGTAACTTAAGATGAAAATACTTCTATAAATGGCCACCATTTATCTTCATAAGGATATAGTTGGTATGAACCTCTTTAAGCGTTTGACTCAAAATGGTAGACAAATTGGAGGAGGGTTGCAAAATCTTTTGCTTTCTTGAATTGGCAACATTTCATGACGTTTGGAATATTTCCATTCATAATTCATTTCTTTCCGTCTGTGCTAACGTTCAAGACTATGTATCTAAAAGTATACTTGATATCTTTGTAAGAAGAAACTCAATTTTAGTATTAAAATTTCCTCACTCTCCGTCCCCACTCCCTGTACATGTATAACGCTGTTCTGCAGGAAAATCAGGCAACCGAGATGACGTTTTTGGTGCAAAACAGTCATCAAAATAGTAAAATTTCGACTATTTTACCACCTGATATACGATATCATCGACGACGAACTACACATCACTTTTGTGGATCACTCCATAAAGATAACCTAAAATAAATCTTTGCAAATTTCCAAGGTTATATTTTTTACCTGACGCGAGAACATGGCCAGATTGATAAGTCCATGAACCGTGGATTTATTTTTGCTTTTATAATGTTACACATTTCCATTTTCACCTTTGGTTGCAATCTTACTAGTTTACTTTATTTATTCATTTTATCATTATTATTTCGAACCTTGTGTAGATGGTTGTTGAATATTGTATTTTTATGCCAATTGCATCAACAGATAAATCTATTTTGTGTCGTCTAAATCAAAGCACTTTAGTATACTGCGATTCAAGTTGTCAGTTCTACGCATTAGTCGCACCCCTGATTTAGGACCGTATATTAGACACTCGATCTGGGTTTTTTCCCGGACTGCTTGATTAAAAGCCTGTCAAATGCCGAAAATTTGAGACACACTTCAATGACACTAGGGTCCCATCACAAGTCCCCGATGAAACATACACATACTTCTAAAAGAATGTCATGCATGCCACTTCCTGTGAGGTACAGATTTCGTATAGCATACATGTAGGGTCATAAACTTTTAATTAAAAGGGATAATCTCATAAATGTGATAAGAAACTTTGCACCATTGCATGGCTTTTGATAAATTTGAAAATAATCAATTTGAATATAATAATAGGTCACTAAATGACCTTGGGTCACCGTTGACCCAGGGCCACTAAATGGCCCAACCGCTATAGTATACTATACACTGACGCGTCCATGGGTCATATTATCCATAAGCGAATACTATTGATGATACCAGTAGTTAGTTTATTTTCGAAAGCGATATCAGATAGAATATGAACAGATGAGGATACTGTCGTTGGTATATTGATCCTAATATTTCCAAGCCAGTGATTTTGTTTGGCATTAATTAAAACAATCGTTCATGCAAGGAAATACCCCCTTGGTCCATGCATAAACAAAGAAACGGACAGGGTTGTATACGATGGTATTCACTGTCTAAGGTTTTACGCGTCCTCGCTGAAAAGATCTATCTTGGACAGAATACGTTAATTTTCAAAATGTTTGGTTTATAATTGAAAGAAATGTAGCCTATCAGAAGAGGGAGTATGATGTAAAATATGTTTGAAATACTCTTAAATCTTATTTTTCTCGAAATAAGCTGAAATTTCTGTCAAGAAATAAGAAAATATATTGCAGGATCTAAGTACCGATTTCACTTGAATGATAAGTTTAATGGTCGAGCAATTTCATCTTAAGACCTTAAATTAAACAAAATGGCGAAGAAACTTCAACATTAGCAATTGTTGAATAAGCAAGTGATGGATGATGAATTTTATGACGGTAATAATGAGTAATACTCTTTTGGCAATTACATTTTATAAACATTGAAACGGGTGTGTAAAGGGGGAAGGAGGGGGTCTGACTTTATTTTACTAGGGAGTGATGAGGGCGGAGTTTGCATCTTATGGTAACGTGGTAAAATGATATAACTATATATCATCTTTTGTATGATATGTATGTACCTGATATGTATGTACCTGATATGTATGTACCTGATATGTTTGTACCTGATATGTATGTACCTGATATGTATGTACCTGATATGTATGTACCCGATATGTATGTACCCGATATGTATGTACCCGATATGTATGTACCCGATATGTATGTACCCGATATGTATGTGCCCGATATGTATGCACCTGATATGTATGTACCTGATATGTATGTACCTGATATGTATGTACCTGATATGTATGTACCTGATATGTATGTACCTGATATGTATGTACCTGATATGTATGTACCCGATATGTATGTACCCGATATGTATAAACCCGATATGCATGTACCTGATATGCATGTACCTGATATGCATGCACCTGATATGCATGTACCTGATATGCATGTACCTGATATGTATGTACCTGATATGTATGTACCTGATATGCATGTACCTGATATGCATGTACCTGATATGCATGTACCTGATGTGCATGTACCTGGTATGCATGTACCTGATATGTATGTACCTGATATGTATGTACCTGATATGTATGTACCTGATATGTATGTACCTGATATGTATGTACCTGATATGTATGTACCTGATATGTATGTACCTGATATGTATTGTATGTATTTTTCTACCATTAGTATCTTACGTTTTTGCTTATAGGCCTGTACAGTGGGTAGGCCTATACTTTGTGTTGTAAGAACAGCAACTCGCTTAGACCATCTTCACCATTCATATTTATTCATTGACGTATATCATAAAGCGTTTGTAATGTTAGTATACATGGTAATCAATAAATGAACCGAATTGAAGCATAAAATGTACAGAATTACTTCATAGTAATCTCAGGCGCCCTCAAATTACGAATATGTCGAAATGTGGAACATTTTGAATGAATCAAACATTCTTAAAACCATCAGCTATCATTCAACACATAGGTGAGACTTGAAGGGGGTGGGCAAGGTGGCACCCCCTACACACTTTTTCCTTCCAAATTTGTATCTTTTGTATGGTAATGTTTTGCATCTTAGCATGATTTTGTGGTTTTGCCCCCACTATTGACTTTGCCTTCCATTCATTGTCAGTAAGCAAATCCCGCCTATGATTATACCTTAAAGGATTAGTTTAGTGGTCAAGTAAATCCATCTTTTATGAAATAGAACTTCAAAAGGAATAAAATGGTGAAGAAAATGTTCAAAAAAGAAATCCATTAAGGAGATATTCAAGTTTAAAGTTCTGTTCTACCTGTGTAGAAATGACTGGTATAGTAAGTCAACTATGGAAAGTTTGCGTCTTCATCCTTACATTCTTAAGAATTGTTAATGTATTTTAAAGAATTTGTTTTTGATTTTTTTCACTATTTATATATGATTTTGTTTCCTTATGTATGTATGTATGTATGTATGTATGTATGTATGTATGTATGTATGTATGTATGTATGTATGTATGTATGTATGTATGTATGTATGTATGTATGTATGTATGTATGTATGTATGTATGTATGTATGTATGTATGCATGTATGTATGTATGTATGTGTGTGTGTATGTATGTATGTACGTACATGTACCTATGTATGTATGTATGCATGCATGCATGCATGCATGCATGTATGTATGTATGTATGTATGTATGTATGTATGTATGTATGTATGTATGCATGTATGTATGTATAACGATACACCGAATTTATGTCATATGTGGTACACTGATAGCCATGGTCCGTAGATGTGCCCTATTGTTTTTGTTGGTAATGTCATGCATATTAATGAGTAGGCGAGGCTTGATGTAAATGTCTTGAAAAACCCATATTTTTACAACCGTATGTCTATTTTGTTTCATATTGGGTGTACTTATGTTGTTAGCTAGTGTGTACATGTTCATGGTACAAACATGTTGAATTTGATTAATATGCATAGTGGGCGGGGCTTAACATGATTTTGTTGAAAAGAACTTGTAAGCATGGCATCTCAAGAACGGTAAACTGTATTCATGTCATATTTGGTAGACAGATTGTCCATGTTCTGTAGATGTGCCCTATTGTTTTTGGTGGTGATGCCATGCATGCTAATTAGTAGGCGGGGCTTAAATGTCTGTTTTGTTTCATATTTTGTAGAATTTTGATTTTAGCTAGTTTGTACGTGTTTATTTGATAAAATAAAAAAAAAATACCTAAACCCATTTAATTTCATAAATATACATAGTGGGCGAGAATTAATAATATATTGCTGAAAGAGCTTGTAAACACGATGTCTCAAATATTTCATGATATGCAATGACATAACAGTTCATACAAAATTAATCAGCATGAAAAAATCATTGGAACTACAAATCCTTTTGGTTCTGGTTAAGCCACAAAATATGATAGAATACATAAAGACTTTGAGGAATCTGAGGCTATGACAAATAGTATGATTTTAGTCGATTTTATACAAATGATACCAAACTTTAAACTTAGATATCTCCTTAACGGAATAAGATTTTTGAATGCTTTCTGCGCTGTTTTGTTTCTTTCGAAGTTTTCATATAAAATAGATTTGTTTGACCCCTGAAATAATTCTTAAATATTTTAGAAGTAAAACTCAAAAGTAAATTGGTGAATAAAAGCACAATGTACTCAAAATAAGATGTGGCCAGATGATAATCTTATGATCCTTAGTAGGGCTCTAAGGTCAGCGTTATGTGATCTGCTACCACCCCATTAATCAGCTCGCAGGTTGCTCCCTTGAAAGACTCAAGACTAATAGACTTACTGTTATAACAGGGAAGTCTAAATGGCACTTCCCTGCTTGTAGATATTACAAGGTGGTGAAAGATATTTTCCGCAATATTACTCCTTGTCTGTCCACTTACACACTACAAATCCATCGTTACGAGAACCAAAGTTAAGCTTTCTAGTAAGAAGTATTCCAAAATAGATATTCTATTAACCTTTTAGGACAACCGGGTTAAAGTTCAGGCAAATAAACTTCCAAAGCTTTAACATATTTGGGCCATTCCTGAATTTTGGGGCAATAATGAATGGTACGATTGGAAAACAGTTTTACGAACTGACCTTCCGTTCAGTTGTGTTGCCTCTTTATCAGGATCATATTAGGGCTGCCACGATATCGTCAGTTATGCGTGATGGTATCACGATATCATGAACAATTTATCTTATAGTAAATATTATCATGTGAAAACTTATTTCGATGATTCAAGTCTTCTTTTTTGTATTTCTATGTTTATTTTAAAGATGAAATTAACAGGGCATATACCGAAGCTGATATTATCACATCAAAGTTTCATTGACGTTATCGGAATGTCACGATTACTGTGGCACCCTATTGAGACCAGAAACAAAACGAACACAAATTACTTTTTATCTTGTAACAGCAATTCCCTGTTGCCTTGAAAAATATTGAGATAAAACCTCTTTTTGTTTTTAGATTGGTTTTATGCAAAGAAGTACATCACATCCGGATACGTTTAATTCAACAAATGTCCCTATTTGGCAACAAATATTAAGACAAATTATTTGTCCCCAATTGCATATTTTGACGCAGATATATACACCCTACACACTGACACACATGTTTGCTCCCGGTTTATACACTAAGTGGTGTGTCGGTCATACCTGTGTGTTTTATCCATGTTTGTATTACGGTGGATAATTTCGATACAAATATTTACCATGCATTTAAAAAAGTTGTTGTTATTGTCGATTAAAAAAGGAATCACTAATAGTTTTACTTTTAATTTTCAAGTAACCTACGATAACGGACAACAAGTTCATATCTTAAATTTGCTTGATCCTAATTGATAAAACTTAATATACGATCAGATTTATTTCTGTCATGTTACACATCTTGCTTTCTGTTGATATTTATTTACATCAATAGTGTGCAGCACATGATTCACGAGCACATAATTAACTGCATAAAGGAGTGCAGTAGCCCGGAGAATAGGGTGTCGGTCTCGTACGCAAAAGTTACTGAGATCGAATCTCAGCCAGGCCTCCGTGCCGTGTCCTTGAGCAAGACACTGTATCACATTTAATCCAGTTCACTCAGCTCTGAAATGAGTATTATTTTCGGCTGGGGACTTAACCTGCGAAGGACTGGTGTCTCATCCAGGGGAGTCAAGAACTCTCATCCGCTTAGCACCATGAAAACTGGGTGTAAACACCGGCTCTATAGGCCCTCTAGACTTGATAGAATTGAATTTTTAACTTGTAAAATGATCCCTGGTATATTTCTACCCTTCCGCCATTTGTTTCTTATAGAGATATAGCAGAGTTTGCTCGTAATATCTTTGGTAAAACTCTCTTGCCTCATTTACACTCTATATGCCCACTCACTATGTATACTCATCTCTCAAAGTAATTTTGTCAATACACTAAAAGAGGACGAGAGAAAGTTTGTGAACTGGATATTATGTTTGTGACTATCTCATTGTTTAAAAAAGTAATTCTCATTGTTTAAAGAAATATTAATTAGTGGTTAACTATGCTTAATGTATCCAAACTTTCTGTTGCAACTAGGTCCAGGATGCAATGGACAGATAAGTCGTTTAACGTTCTCTTGGAAAATGGTTACAGTTATCAGGTTATCACACGTTGTCCCAGAGGCCCGACTGCTTATTCAAGATTCCGATTAATCCCAGACTTTATACTTTGTGTATTTCGACCCAATTTACGACTAAACTCAAGAAGACCAGCCGTCATTTCCCCCTGTTTATGTGAGTTACCTTGGATGAAATGATTTCCGTTTGGAACTAGCCAAATGAGGTCAAATAAATAACTACATTTCATTTACTTTATTTAAATGAATGATGTGCGTTTACCATCATGAATTAATTTATGCCGTCAATTCAAATGAATGTCTTCCAAGGAAATCTGTTGTCTTTTACTATCAGCAGATATTGTCAACGTCATTTAGTAACGTCACTTCCGCTGCTGTAATTGTTTGGTTTGTCAGTGATTGAGTAAATATTTCGACCAATCAGCAACGTTTGACTGGTGTGTATTTGTATCTCCATTTTAACAAGATATCTGGGCTTTAAGATCTGTATAAACATGTTTTAAATGAAAGTGAAATTAGTTAAAGATTGTTGAAGTAGCCAACTACCAGAAGTCCATGAGATCCGGTAAAAAATTGTCTTATTTACAACTTTTTTTAATTTCAAACGTTCGGTTTCACTATTCTGTACAGCAATATATATATATATATATATATATATATATATATATATATATATATATATATATATATAAATATATATATATATATATATATATATATATATATATATATATATATATATATATATATATATATATATATATATATATATATATATATATATATATAAATATATATATATATATATATATATATATATATATATAAATATATATATATATATATATGTATATATGTGTACTTTCTTTAGAGCAAGGTGAATACACCGATCTATACTACATTGTGGATGCGAGGTCATTAAATAAAAGTGAGTACATTTTTGCTAACCTCACTTTTTTGTCTGCCCAACCGCATTTGGTGTGGTTATGTTGTTAGCTAGTGTGTACATGTTTAGGGTACAAAAGTATTGATTTTCAATAATATGCATTGTGGGCGGAGTTTATCATGATTTTGTTGAAAAGAGCTTGTAAGCACGTTATCTCAAGAACGGCAAACTCGATTCATATCATGATAGCCCACGATCTGTAGATGTGGCCTATTGTTTTTGTTGATGATGTCTTGCATATTAATGAGTAGGCGGGGCCAAATGTAAAATTGTTGAAATGCTAATAATTTCACAAACACTTGTCTGATTTGTTTTATATTTAGTATGATTATGTTGTTAGTTAGGGTATATGTGTTTATTGTATAAAACCGTTGAATTTTAATAATATGCATAATAGTCGGGGCTGAATATGGTGTTCTAAAAAAACCTTAATGATATATCTCAAAAAGGACAAACTGGATTCACGTCATGTGCTGTACACAGTAACCCAGTCTGTAGATGTGGCTATTGTTTTTGGTGGTGATGTCATGCATATTAATCAGTAGGGGGGCTTAATGTAAAAATCTTTAAATGCTCATATTTTAACAACCACATGTCTGTTTTGTTTCACATTATGCAGAGTTATGATGCTATCTATTTTGTACGTGTTCATTTAAAAAAAAAATAAGAACATTGTATTTTATTGGTATGTATAGTGGGCAGGGCTTAATATGATTTATCTGAAAAGAGCTTGTAAACATGATATCTCAAGAACGATTCATGTCATGTCAAATATTTCATGATATGCAATGACATAACAATTTATACACAATTAATCAGCATGGAAAAAAAAAAAAAAAAAAAAGCTTTGGAACCACATAATCATTTGCTTCTGGTTGAATTTGGATGGGAATTAGAAAATAGTCTAGACGGTTGTGGATTGGGTGATTTCGAGATCATCTATACTTCATATCAACAAGGTCCTAAAACTTTAAATAACAGTATTTCCGAAACACCTGAATCATTCTAAAAAGCGTGTTTTTCGGAATTTGCTACTTATTTTGAATGGACACAATCAGTAGTATGTCTGTCCTTCTATATTTGATGGAAAAAGTGTGGGAAAATGTGTCTGTCTAATTAATGGTGTTGTATCGTGGAGGAGTGTGACCTTGTACCGAGGCTGGATGTAAAAAGACGAGACGTCCATTTATAGAAACGGCGAGAAATAAATATATTGATTGATATTCATCAAACCAGGGAGGTGCCTACTTTGAATTGACATCAAAGATAGCCCGTCATATACGCCTATTTAAACCGCTTGCCAGTTATGGAATGTCAATCAAACAATGCGTACATCCAGCATAAAATGAAAGAAAATCGTGTCCATGCAACCTGAATAGTTTGATAAAATGCAAGGTTAAGTAGAAAAGTATATAATCCATATTTATTTCCCCCCCAAAAAAACCGCTTAAAAAATGGATTAAATCACATTTATTGTGCTATATTGTTTCTGTGTGATTATAGACATTTTTGAATGGTTCTCATAGTGTTTACCAAACGACCCGTTTTGACAGCGAGCAAAGCTCTGGATTATGAATTTCATAATTGCGCAAACAACATATTATTTTCATTAATAATCCTATCGATCATTTTCTTAGAAACGTATCTCAAAAAATATTATTGAAATTATATCAAGTGACATTATAGTCCCTGCCGAGAATTTCTGCAAATCTGAAAGGAATTTCAAATATTTTGACGTTGATCTTCTAAATCCAATTATCGTGACATCTGAGATAACAGTTGTGCTCATCGAGAACTATTTAAGTTTCCGTTATTGTGTTTAAATTGTCAAGACGAAATGAGTCGAGCAAAAGTAAATCCTCTGTCCTCTTGATCCAATCACAAACATACAGAGAAAAATGTTAAAAGAAAATAACAGATTGATTAAGGTCATACATTTCATATTACCTTCTGGAGTACCTTAGGGTCAAATAGAAATAACCAGTTTCTTCTAAAAGTACGATATAAGTTCTATTTTTTTCTCGGAAATATACGTAAGATTTGACAAATATCTCAGAGAGCGTAAGTGTCTATAGGTTGACATGACCTTATAAAGAAGGGCTTAAAACTGTTCCAAATATAGTTTTATTTTCAGAAGATGTGTTAAAAATTCATTGAAATAGAAACTGTATATTCCGTTGTCAGATAACGATTATGTGGATATTCTGTCAATCTGCTTTCAATATTCTTAGCCTTCGTATTTGAGATATCGTTTAAAATGAGTCTAGAGCAGATCATATGTCACCAAAGCCTGAAGAAAACGGTTTACAATTTGAAGATTTTAGAATGTATGAAGCTGTAAGAATGTTTTGCATTACTGTGTATTGTCATATGGAACTCTTGTTCATAGAAAGAAATGAATTATATGAAATATACATCAGAATAATTGCATTCGCTGTGTTCAATGTAATTAGTACATCGTTCAACTCTCCCTCCCTCTCCCTTAATTGCAAATCTCACCAATAATTGGTTTCAGTTGTTATAGCTAGCTTCCATTAAAGCACTGCAAGATCATTTCGGGGGATGCCCTCCAACGAGGGTTAAATATGTACCCTCGAGCAAGGGTTTTTGTTGGCTATATGGAGGCCGCCATTGATGAAGATTTCCCATGACACTTTACGAGCCTAACAAAGAATGTTAATCTATGTGAAATTAAAATCTGAAATGTGAAACAAATATATAAATTGTTGTCCTCGGAACTTGGACTTCTCCCGGACTGAAGATAACCTATCGGTGTCTTTTTCCAATTCCAAGTAATATATTATTTGGATATGTAAATGTATTCTTGTTTTTATTCTATTTTTGCGAAAATGTTCCGCCGTGTATAATTCTATGAAACATTGTTTGTTACCGTTTGGTTGTTTTAATATCTGATTAACATAGTTGAGTGCTCTTTAGAGCAAAATCTTGTGTAAAAAATACTTTTCATAAACAGCTTCTGTGCCAGATTAAACCTACTCACGAAAGCAGGTACTTTTCACATAATAGATGAAACATGAAAAAGGCTGGTTACATCAGATCCTTGGTTAAATCACCATGCGTTACAGCAGTACAGACCAACATAAACATTGTGTAAAACACATAAAACATGTGATTGTGTATTATTTGCTTTGTAATTTGGTAGAATTGTCGGCAATTTTGTTTTGCGGTACCGTACCTTTCTGAATATTGTATTTATCGTCGCTGAACCCGATACAGTATGTATTTGAATAACCTTCTGACATTAAAAACGTATTGCACTTTTAACCGAGAAGTTGACTCTAATCATTTTGATCAATTACCCAAAAGTTCAGATCAATACCGTCTATATGTATCCTATTTAGATATTATTCTTGTAAGTTGAAAAAAAAAAAGGTTTCAATATCAGAACTAAATATGACAAGCAATAGCAATTGTAGATAATGACTCGAAAGAGATCGAATGGTAATGAAAATATTTAAATCGACTTTTTATTATTATTCCAATTCATGGATAACCAAATAAAGCCAAATCAAATTGCAAACCCTTTAAAAATTACTATTTAAAAGGTTTCATAGGACATCGTGTAATTGTGTAATATTTGCTTAATTGTAATTTGATCAAATGTTCTTCAATTCTGTGCTACGATATCTTCTGAAAATGGCAAATTTTGTCACTGAAACTGACGGAATATGACTTTGAATAACCTTCTGATATCAAAATCGTATTACACCTTTAACCGACAAGTTGACTCTAATCATTTTGATTAATTACCCAAAAGTTACCGTCTTTAGATGTCCTTTTATAATTTATTCTTGTAAGTTCGAGTGAGGGAGTTTTTAATACCAAAGCTAAATATGACAGGCAATAATATCAATTGTAGATAATAAGTCAAACGAAGCGAATGACAATGAAATTGTTTAAAAAGCTAATTCCATTGAATCATTAGGCTCATAGAGCCGGTTCTTATCCCCGGTTTCCGTGGCGCACGCGGATGATAGTACACGTCTCCCCTGGACGGGACACCAGTAGATAATTGTAGATAATTACTCAAAAAAGACCAATTGATCATACAAAAAAAGAAAAACTACTTTTTCTCATTTCTTATATTCTTAGATAATCAGATAAAACCAACTCAAATTTTAAACTTTCTAACAATGTGTAAAAGTGCAAGCAAAGGAAATTAACCCATAGTACGAAGACCCTCAAGGTGTAACACAGAGACGACCAGAGTGGTGGTATAATTGTGTTGTTTATTTCCGATTACCAGTAACAGTATATTATCATTAACCTCCGGCGAGTAAATCCAGCTTGGATTTAATAGAAATATGCCATTCTTTTTATTTGAGTGTGATTAACAATCAATTCATTTTCAAAAAACACTGTAAAAATATCCCAAATTTTACTTGATTTGGCGGGGTTAATAAACTACCAAAAGGGTAAATTAATGTCGAGTGTGTTTTATTCTTTCTTTCTTTTCAAAACGAGCGTTATATCTGTTGTGACGATATGGGTATAATAAACATATCTGAGAATTGTATCTGCTGATTGTTGAAACGTAATAAAATTTATTCCAAGTAGAAACAGAGACATCTTCAGTGGATGAATCTTTTAATACCCCAAGAAATTGAAATCTTTAGATGCCTAATTGATAAAAAAAACGTATTAAGGTTTTCTTTCTTTGGTTAAAATCATACTTTAGAACAAATATGATTGTGTACCTCGTCTTGCAAGGTACTCAAGGAACTGAAAGGTTAATGTCCGTTGTCTATAACCTGTTTTAACCATCAAACAGTCCGCAATCATTTCCGAGTGGGCTTATCCAAAGCTAACGACGATTTGTTCTTTCTTTATTGTCCGCATGCACTTATAACCTGCTGTTTATCGACAGGTTATGAAGGCCCTAATTTTTTTGCCAGGTGAGATTAGATTTGAAAGAAGCGTTTACGTATTATGCTGCATAATTCAGGAAGTTTTACACAAATTGATGGATATTGTTTACAAATACTTCACGAAAGAAAGGAAATTGTAAGGAATCATTTTATGTTTAAAGGCTAAATATCGGTTTACGTGGATACCATGGAGATCAGAAATATGATACAATCCGACGTTTCTGATTGGTCAAAATGTTCACACAATCATTAACCATGCCCAAAAAAACTCAATGAATTGCCGTCGCGTAAGTAAAGTTACTAAAATATGATCAGATTTACTAGTAAATTTACGTGCGACGAACTCCCTGTTTAATGTTAAACTGTTTACTTGTCAGTCCGATAGCATGCCTATTAATGGGAACATAAATTATCCTATAAATGGGAACATTTTGCTACATGGAAGCCGCCATTTTGTGATATTTCCCTATGATCTTTTGCTATTCTAAGGTTAAAGTCTTATGCAATGTTATATATTTCAAATTTGAAATACGTCTGGGAAAAACATCTTTGCTAGGCAGATAGGGGACACTTGAAACTTATGAAAATACCTTCATTACTTTCATGGCTACAACTTTTCCACTCCCATTTCATGTTTACCACGCCGTTTTTGAAATATTAGATAAAATAGACAATAGAGCTAGGCTTTAACAGTTTTAAGCGCAAAACTGCCATTTAGAAAATTCAAATGTTTTTCAACACAATGATTTTTAATATTTCAAATACTTAATTTAAAAAATATGACATTTTATCACAACATCTAAACAATATGGCTGCATGACTTCATTATTCTCGTGTCTTATAAATGTTCCTATTATAGGCATGCTTTCGGACTGCTGGTTAGGGAAGTGAGTCAAACAAGAAACAAACCTTCTCACAAACAACATGTTAACGTGTATACCCAAATTTCATGTACACATTAATAAATTCCTCCACTTTTGAAATGATGATCATACATCTTTTAGAATTTAATATATTAATATTCTTTCATATTTAATATGCATGCATTATGTCGCTAAAATATGAAAGACAAATTGCTCTCGGTTTTCATAGTAATAGGCAAAAACAATGACTCTTTTTTGATGACTGATCTACGTTCTTTATTTGGACTGCATGACTGAATGTTGGACAGTAAAGAGAACGAGTAACACGCAGCTTCTCATTCTGAATCTCATACAGTAATAGTGTGTAGTCTACCTACAATGACTGTTTCAATCCAGGGTAGGCTGCTTCAATTTATATTTTCATCATAAACCCTATACAAACTATTCTCTCTGTGATTCCAAAGATGAGACCCGGGGGACTGAGAGGAACGCTGATTTACGGTGCATAATATTATTCCATTCCGAATCATTTATTGAATAGACTCCAGAGAATTGTGCCAGTAGTGTGGGCTCAATTAAAGGGATGCAGACCTAGGAAATATCGAACATAAAAGAATACTCAGGTATCAACATAGATCATGCATGGCTTAGTTGCAATGTTGTGCTTAAGAACAAATAAGTAAAGGCTTCAGTAACCATAATCTTGGCACTTGATTCGTGTAAGCTTGCATGTTTACCAGAACAATTCCTTCGTCAATGTTAAAAACTTTCCCGCGTAAAATGTTTCACAAACGGGATTAGTTCTCAGTTTTACGCAATTTTTAGTTGTGTACTATGAGAGCGTTGCTTTTGTTTATTTGATACTGATTGATCAAGCGTATTGGTATGATAGCCATGTCCTCTAGATAATGCGGGTATATGTACCGTAATTTTTGTCAACGTTGAACAGTATACTCAGAACAAAAGTATGGATTATGTGCATAAACTTGGTACATAAGCTAGTGCATTTCATATATCAGTCAAATTTGCCGTTGAAATAATCTGTCAGAGAGTTTGTTGGTGAAGAATCTTAATTCGATGTCCTACATGTCTCTTGCTATGTGCAGAAAGTAATTATTCAGTCATAGCAAAATTCGCAAAGTTATCAAAAGTCTAAAAGTAGCTATAGTCAGCTACTTACAACCTACACTATAGAGTGACCTCCACCATGTTGTTGTCAGTATCAACAAGTGTGGCATGCATTAGCAACCTTAGCTTTTCATTGTGACTAACGACGGGGCCTGCCTCATTCGGTAATTCTGAAATCTAAGAGGCAATCTCATCACAAGAAAATTGCTTGACACAGCACAAGTAAACCTACTACATACCAGCGACGTCACTTCCGATGTAGTTTTTGATTGGCTTGTCAGTATTTGTGTAAATATGATCTGCCAATCAGTAACGTTGAATTGTACTGCATAATTTTCTAAACATTGACACGAGAACTGGCATTGAAGTGTGTGGGCATTTAACCTGAGATGAATGATGTGTGGGAGTCATGTACTTCTGTGCTTTCAGCTGTTCCGAGAACGTGGAGTCAGTCGCAGCAACGATGCACGAACACGACATCCTTGGTCGCAGTTATTATAAACTTGCAATTATAGAATTAGATGAAGTGTTATTGTGAATATGACGGTTCATTTTGCTTTATTAGTGCATCGTACAATATGAGAAACGTGCACGAAATGAATTCCTACCGAAATTCAACATTTCAAATACACACGGTTCCTTTCAATTTCGAATAATTTCACTCATCGTGAATGGACCATCGTGTGAGCGTCCGAGAAAAGCGTTAACGGGCGTATTTTAGATTTATGTGCGTAGCGTGAAAATCCATTTAATGCAGGCGCACGTTGAAAACTGTACGTTACGCCGGTGGTATAAAGATTAGAGAGAGCAACAGTGTAGGTGTTGAACGGGCGTAAATGAGATGATTGACAGATTTTTGTCAATTTCCGTCCTATTTTTGTGTTTCAAATGTGTAAATATTTTTAATGTGTCGTAACTATTGAGGGAATGTGAACCCCAATGAAGATACAATGTTCTGTTCACAAAACGTAAGTTGAAATAAGTTTCTAAGGTTAAAGGTGATTGGATGATATATTGCCACTAGCTTGACTGTCCCACAATAGTTAGTCTATATTTGCTAAATACGTTCTCACCGTAAAATCTGAAGTTTTCGCAATTCATTTTATTTAAGTTTTGATTGACAATATTTTTGTGCTTTGTAAAATTTTATTAATCTATTAAATGATAGCGGCACAAAGCATAGCTCCATGTGGAGAATGGTCCAACCAAATTTAGACCCGGACTTGTTAAAGCTCTTCAAGATGTTCAAGCTCTCGTGGTCGAGTACCAACATGTTCAAATTTATCACCACGCGCCCTCTCGTATGTAAACAACAACAAAGAAGTCAAAAGGTCAATCTCTGTATTATTCAACAACACCGCACTCACAATTTTGCACGTAATTAATTCCCATTGACTTTTGCATAGGCTTGTGCGTAGAGAATGGTCCATCCAACTTCTGATGTTCAAACTCTCGTGGTCGAGTGTCAAGTTTATCATTATCAGCCAGAAATTTGCGCCACTTTTAGGTCTTACCCAAGTATGTTTAACAGTCAGTTGACGATAAACAGTGTTGACAATTGCTAAAGACAAGGGAGTTCTAGATAAACCTTCTTTTATTTTTGAGTATTCATGAAAATGATGTGTACTTGGTGATCCTTACCACTTACAATAAGGTTCCTCCAGGGCTGTATTGTAAGATCTAACGTGGCGCGTAATTGTTGTTACTTACAACAATGTTCCTTCGGAGCTGCATTGTAAGATCTTACGTGGCGCGTAATTGTTGATGCTTACGATAAGGCTCACCTAGGGCTGCATTGTACGATCTTACGTTGCGCGTAATTGTTGATACTTACAATAAGGTTCCAGGATTGCATTGTACGATCTTACGTTTCGCGTAAGTTACTTACAATAATGTTCCATCAGAACTGCATTGTAAGATCTTATGTGGCGCGTAAATGTTGATACTTACAATAAGGTTTCTCCAGGGTTGCATTGTAAGATCTTACGTGGCGTGTAATTGTTGTTACATACAATACTGTTCCATCGGAGCTGCATTGTAGGATCTTACGTGGCGCGTAAATGTTGACACTTACAATAAGGTTCCTCCAGGGTTGCATTGTACGATCTTACGTGGCGCGTAATTGTTGTTACTTACAATACTGTTCCATCGGAGCTGCATTGTAAGATCTTACGTGGCGCGTAAATGTTGACACTTACAATAAGGTTCCTGCAGGGTTGCATTGTACGATCTTACGTGGCGTGTAATTGTTGTTACATACAATAGTGTTCCATCGGAGCTGCATTGTAAGATCTTATGTGGCGCGTAAATGTTGATACTTACAATAAGGTTCCTCCAGGGCTGCATTGTAAGATTTTACGTGGCGTGTAATTATTGCTACTTACAATAAGGTTCCTCCAGTGGTGCATTTCACGACTTACAATATGGTTCCTCCAGGGCTGCATTGCAAGACCTTGTGTGGCGCGTAATTACACATTGCATTGCATGCATTATAACAAAAATTGTTTTAAATTTTGAAATTAGAAAACGTTGCAAATGTCCTTCCTTGTTCATAAAGACAAAAACATGAAGAAGGTGAATTATCTACTTCATATTAAAGATTACCCTCTGATAATAGCTCATATGTTTCGTTGGCAATTGGAGGAATGTTGGCAAAACTGTTGTGTTTTGTTGCTATTCTTCTAATTATTACTGATCAATTAATTGATGTATCTATCATTTAAAGGTTATTATGTTTTTGAGAACAAAACTAAGGCTGGTATACGACAAGCTAAGATACAAAGATTTCATTCTGTAATTTCGCGATAGCGGCACCATTAACGTAGCGAATGTTAAAAACTTTTTGTATCAAATACTCCTTAATGTGAACATACACGACGGCGACTACCTTCTACCAGGAATTTATGCATATTATGATTTATGAGTGGTGGTATATCATCGAACCGTTTTTTTAATTTTTTTATACTAAGTAACCCTTTGAGAATAAATACGGTTGTGGATTTTCCCGAGTTCATTGATTGGTCGTGTACTACCACTTCTGCGGGAGGCTGTATTTCTTTACGATTCGAGGTTCGGTGATTAATTTCACCTTATGATTTATCGTTACTGTTTCTCTGTAGTTGTTAAAACTTCTCGACCTGGAATACTTTTTGCAAATATGAGGCCATCAAAGGTCGTACATTTTGACTACTTTGCAAGGTAACGGTAAATCACCATGAAAATACGTTGAGTGAAAATAAACAGAACACCATTTTCCCCTAAGTTTCTTATTTATTGAAATGTTTCATTGATAAAGATTTGTTGTTTCCTAGGTGTATGGAATATGAAAGCTCAGTAAACACGGATGACATGGGGTGAAAGCAATAGTATTTTATGGTTCACGTAAAAGAGGGAAGCAAGCATAATTGACACTTCAAACACACAGGCATGAGCGTGCGAATTTGTTTCAAAAATGTATGAATATACGTGCATATACTGCACGTGCAGTTTGAACTTCTACCAAAATTCTTTAAAAGATATTATGCATATGAATGATATGATTGCATGTGAAAAAGAGTTTTCGATCTTCATCATACCGCCAATAAGCATCTTTTTTTAAAGTTGTTTTGAATAATGTTTGTTTATTGAGAGAAACATACACTAGCTGATTCAATCAATAGATTTAAGAAATCACTTTTACTTAATGATTTTGCAGTGCGAGCACCTTACATATTTCAGAATATAAGGGTATATTCTTCCAAGGTAGTAATATCCTGGTTTGCCTTCAAGAAAACGGGAATGATTTTGGTGTTGATTTCTTGTTTTTCCCCAGTATAGTTATTAATGGTTGTGTTCTCTTTTTGTTTATCTACAGGTGCCGTTCCGTCATGTGAAAATGAGGGCGGTGTTGTGGACTTGCCCATTCTGAGACGGAATCCCTGCATTAAATGTGTATGCAAGGTAAGGGGACGCTAGCCTATATCTGTATATTGCGCAAAAAAAATGAAAATATTATTATATCTGAAAATTGATATATAAAAAATATATATAAAAATTACGACAGAATGAAATAAATGCTTCCAAAACGAAGATTATATTAGCAACATATTTAAGATTTTTAAAGATGTCTTTAAATTATATTCCTTTTCGAATAGTGATGATAGCATTGCCACGAGAGATGGACGCGAATAAAGCATTGTCACGTATACGCAAAACACATCTATAGCAAACCGAAAGGGCCATTCCGTCTTGCTGAAACACAATGTATAAGTTTTCCGCAACATCTTGAATTAAATAAGGGAATTAGCATCACGTAGAAATCTTGTTGACTTCAACAACGCGTTGTAGAAAGATGACTACATAATGCTTATTCCCTATTTTATTCTTTTTTTGATAACGCGTTATGGAAAACTTTGACAAAGCAAAGAACGCGTTGTAGAAAATTTCCTGTTGCAGCAACACATTATGGCCCTTTCGGCCATAAACGCGCGACGCACAATCATCACGCATATTTTAGCAGTGCAGAAGTGGCAATTAAGTAGTCTAGAATACAACTTGTTTACTAAAAAGAGCAAGCAAACAAAATACCTTTGACTTCCGAAAAATTTAACTTGACGCAGTCAATTTGAAAACGAAAAGGTTGATTCATTGATGAAGTACCTAAATACGAAGATAATATCAATGGGTAATTTAAAGCTCTGGCAATTTGTGACTAAAGATGAAAGAAAAAAAACAACTAAGTAATGGGAAATACGAGAAAAATCCTGCAGAGGATAAAGCTGTTGATGCAGGTTCCGTTGATTTGCAGATGAAAACACTAGATTGCTTTAGAAATTACCACAACAGTTGCACAATATTATGTACGCCTTAAATACTAATCATCCAACTTCGTACTACCGAATTCTGTACTACATCCTCCCGACAATACCGGCGACAGCAAAGGGGGTGGTCCCGCTAAAGTGAAGACAACTGCGGCGTCTTTCTCAAGAACCTCCTATTCACGTCCTTTCTTTAGACTTGACATATTTTCTTAGGATTATCTAAAGTTTTGTCGCAGTGGGACTACGCGATGAGTCAATACGCCGTCACGACCAGATGACAGCTTAATTCTCTTTAGTTTACAAACAAACCCTTAAACATATGAATAGGAATCTTTTAAAGGATGAATGGGGTTCCTTTCTCATCGTTTTAGTTGTCATTACCCTATTCAATTCAATAATACTTCTTTGCAAGATAATCATGAAATTATCTTCATTTATGCCGTGATCCCAAAGAGGGTTGGAGTGTGAATAGTCCTGTGATTCTCTGGAGGAGGGAGGTAATATGCTTACATGATTACGATCTCAGTAATCCTTTTTAGGTGTTTATCTGTCAAGGTTCTGTTTTCCGGAAATTATTGTACAAGTTGTAGTACCGGTATTGTTTGCTAAATAGTTCGGTATAACGAGAAAATGAAAAAGTTCCGTTTGAAATGTTAAGAAATTATGGTACGAATGCCCTTAGACCTACTCTTCTTAATTTTGTTTTGTTCCAATATCAGAAAAAAACATTCACATCATCTGATTTTGTTCAGTTTTGTCAATTTTAGATGATATTTTTGTTTTAGTTTTTGATCAATCATGAATACAATTCTGGAGATTGCAAATGCAAGACAAAATGTTGTTGTCCAATATGGATGTCTATATGTGATAACATTGCATTCCAAAATATAAAAAATAAAATAAAAGCACGATGAAATATATAGAATTTACATAAAAACATATGTATTTGCATAGCAATCTTAGGTAGACTGGTAGTGATACATATATTAATTCGAGCAAAGAAATCACGTTTTGACTGCAGTCTGCCTGCAGCTTAGCAGACGTTTTTAGAAACGAAAATTGTTGTGTGCATGAATACATCCATATTGGAAAACCACTTTTTGCCTTGTATGTACAAACTCCAGAAATGTAATTCATGTTTGTTTAAAAACTAACAAAAAAATATATCGTCTAAAAGTGATACAATTTGTTTTTCATGCAACGAATGCACAAATTAATATGTATGGCGGTTCTTAGGGTACTACAGTATGAAATTTGTAATGTTTCGTTGTACATGTTTCTCATCTTGTCATAAAATAATTTTTTTAAGCATTATATTCAAATGATGAGTACTAAAAATCAGCATGCAATCAATTATTTATCAAAGACATATCGTCTTTTCGCCATTCGAAAGTACAGGCCATTTTAAGTAGGCCCTACCAAGTTATTTCACATCGCTGTGAATTGAAATGTAATTTTAGACACAGGAATACAGGTTTGCATTCACTCGGACTAAGGCAACCTGTCCGTCATCTGGCTTATTCTTGCGAAAATTGCCAATTTTTTTTTTCATATCTCAGTGTCGTCTGAAAAATAAACTATGGGTTTGACTTGTTAATTGTCAGATTATCGGTAACTTATATACCAAAAAGTAACTTTACCCTATTTGAAAAGTACTGCAGTATATTCATATTTCAAGACGGAAAAAAATGTTTGACAACCCGGGAGAAAATGAAAAGTGTGAGTGACAGGTTTGAAGAAGAATGGTGATCGTTTAGTTGAGTGAAAAATGGCTTGAGAATGTTTTTTCACCCATCGCTTTATAATGACAAGAAAAGGTATATAATGTTACGAATTTGAATGATTTCTTATCAGAAATATCTCACCTGTACTCTAAGAATGAATAATTGCTGATTTCAGACAAGCTTTTGAAGATTACCGTATCCGACCATAATGATGGATTGGAATAAAAACATATGAATGTTTCATGCAAGTCAGATGCAAATGCATGCAGGGTTGGTTTTCGCTGTGCATGAACAGAGGAACTAAACGGTTGTTACAACTGTACACGCTTAAAAGGCTTGTTAATTTTTAGATGCTCCAAAGTTGCATGGAAGCGAAAGGGGTAGGTTTGATGGTTATAGAATGAAAAACAAAACAGTTGTAGTGTTTACTAAGTTTTATATTATGTTGACCTTAATTCCTTCCTGACATAATTGTGACATTTAAAATTCAGCAAACGTTACAATATTCTTATAATTGTTTAATCTCGAAAATTTGTACTAAAATATTCATATGGCTTGAGGATACATGGAAATGGTGAAAACTCATTGACATCTGCATGTTTGAAATGACATAATTACAGGTTTGAGTATAGCGGTCATTAAAATGTAAGTTCGTAGCCAGTCCGGTTCGTACCCCTGATCGGGAAAACTTTTCTCCCTATCGGGGGATCCTTTACAGAAGTATCCCACAATGCATCTATCCAAATTCAAACTTTGTATACAAGTATTATAAGAATCTGACACATTTCGAGCGCCGAGAACTCAACCACTGCGAAGGGCTCAAATTTTTCTTCACGATTTGAAATAATGGCATATAAATGATATTTTCACCTTGCGCTTTTAAAATTCACCATGCGGTTTTCGAGAAATTTGAAGAAAAGTGATGAATTCTTATTATGTGTTACCGTAAGGCAGTCGCGCTTTAACAAGGTTTTCTGAAATTATCGAGCAATAACTGCGTGATGATAGTAACGAAGTTGTTTTACTTTTGCGAAATTGAATATGAACAAAGCAAACTTCGTTACAAACCTTCAATGAAACGACTGATAAACGTTTATGACTGACACTTCACACTAAAAATGGCGGCTTCCATAAATCACTGTACGCTCAGTACGTATGGTCGAGTCTCCCGATTGGAGGACTTCTTGAGTCCCCCGATCGGTGGTACCAACCGAACTGGTAACGTATGATCGAGTATACTGTTTTTTTTAATTTTTTTTACGGAATTATTATTTTAGTTGTTGGCCTGGTCAGGTTTCGCAGAAGAAAATCAGTCCATCTTGACAGGGATTTGTTAAAGTTCAATCGTGCTCTAATCAAGCTTTAGGTGTTGACTATTCCAGTCAATTTTAATGCCTGAAAGTTGAGATGAAGAACTGATGATTTGTGTAAATCTGATGAGCTGCATGTTACTACCATACATACAGTCCGGGAGCGACCCGGAAAATAGGGTAATTTAAAATATCCCCCAAATAGGGTCCTTTGTAACATGCACGTCATGTGACGTCGTTCGCACATTCACTCAAGCTTACAAGTGTTTACATTTTCCGCTCCGGATTGCTCGAATTTCCATCGGCTACTGTAAAATCTTTACTACTGGCAGGATATGAATATTCATAACTTTTGGCCGCTGCCTTTTAAAATTCGCCGTCGCCCTTTTTTTTTTTTTTTATAATCGTCGCCTTTTTTAAGCCTTGTTTTTATTATCTTTTATAAACAAAAGCTGACGGTGAATTTCTACAGACAGCAGTCAAAAGTTTTAATTAGTCATAATCCTATACCAGTAGTCAAAATTTCACAGTAGCCAATGGAAATTCGAACAATCCGTAGCGGAAAATGTAAACACCCATAAGATTTAGTGCATGTACGAACGACGTCACGTGACGTGCCTGTAAAAAAGACCCTATATGGGAGGTATCTTAGAGTACCCTGTTTTTTGGGCCGCTCCCAGACTGAC
Organism: Chiridota heheva; assembly: GCA_020152595.1. Lineage (NCBI taxonomy): Eukaryota > Metazoa > Echinodermata > Holothuroidea > Apodida > Chiridotidae > Chiridota > Chiridota heheva. The sequence continues at coordinate 328,739 of JAIGNY010000843.1, forward strand.
ATAGCAAATTTTGCACTTATAAAAATCTTTGAAGTTATTGATCAACCAGAATTCAGAAACTAAAATGCATTAGTAGCATAGGCGGAATTTGGGGGGAGCAAACTGCATTTCCCCATCTCATATTTTCCGAATTCATATCTTTTGTATGGTAATTTCTTTGTATCGTAGCGTGATGTTGTGATCCCCCACTTTTAACTTTGCCCCCGATTTCGGGAGGCAAAACCCATCTATGGCTTACAGTGTCGAAATTAAATGACTTAAAATGAAGGTTTCTGTCTGACTGTTGGATGATATTTTGCATCATTAATATGTAGCCGTCCGTGCACTGACGTATGACCGCTTGTACTTTGCAGCAACATTCTGTCGTCAATGTAGACCTATATTGGCAGATAAGGTTATATACATCCCACCCAACAATTGAATTTTAACCCCTCCCCCGCAATCTTAAGGTGAGAAAGTTTTTCCCTTTATTCTAGGCTGGCATTATTCAGCTATTCAGAAAAGGCAAAGCTAAATCAGTTAATAGAATGTTAATAATGGTAATCTGATAATGATTCTGTAGTTAATAGGCTGTGGAATGATACCATTACCTACACATTTTGACATTTTTTTGAGTACGATGCCCTTTCAAAAGTTTGAGTACTGCATGTATGCTACCTTTCAAAAGAGCATTACACTCTGAGTTAGAAGAAAAATCAAAACAAAACAAAACATGATTAGTTTCCGAGTGATGGCTTATCATTCTGTCAATGATTTGAAACGAATTAACTCATCGAATTTAAAGTGTTTATCAACTTCACTTTTAAAAATTCAACCGAATGACCGATATTGACTTTAAGTCACCCGGCTGCCCACTAAATTTTTACAAATTTGGAGGCACAAGTTTTGAAAACTCTTTGCTGCTGTCTTTCAAACTATTTTGGCAAAATGATGACAAACAACTCGCTCACAAATAAATGGCAAACATTATACAATTTTCAATTATTTAAAACCCAATTTGATTGGATGCTTAGTGTTTTGATGATCGTAAAACATAGCAACATCTTATGTTTGTATTTATCATGATTTAAGCATATTTTGGTACAAAATAGCTTTGAAACTACAGTTTTACGTCCACGTGGACGTAAATTATGTGATATTGTTTCAATTTTTTTTCAATTTTTTTCATATAGTCAACAAATTGTTATTTTTTTCTTTATTTCAGAATAGAAAGCCAAATTGCCAAAAACAAACTTGTTTAAGTCTGGATGACTGCTCCCTTATTGTCACATCGCCGGGGGTTGACTGCTGCGAAAGATGTAAAGGTACAAATCGTTAGAAGGATCAATATATTCTTGGTTTTACAGTCATAGATAATACAAACTTGATCAGTTTATAATGACATGATTATTTTTTTTTTTTTTATGTTTTTTTTTTTTACAAATGCAACCTATATTTTTCTTTTTCTTTTTACGCAACACAAATGTGTAGGAACATCAACAAACGTATTATCATTAATGAATAGCAGAAGATTTCAAAAGTTCGAAGACGACGACGACGAGTGAATACACAATTACAATGACGGGGTCGTTGCCTGCGTATTCGGTCAGGATAGTAACAATGCTATCACGAAACGCTTAATACGACCCGGACGAGAACACAGGTACGACGTACGAACAGACATTACATCGACACCCAAGTCAATGTCCACGGCCTTTAATAACCAGTTGTGGTGCACTGGCGAGTTTATCCAAGTTCAAATTTGATATGGCTTCTCAACGTTTATAGATTCTTTTAGTGTGTTCGTTTTCTTTATTGTCCTTGGCATTAATCTCATGCTATTTAGATTAATTTTCCTTTGTATTTCCTTTATTGCTATACTGTAACAGTATGTTCATTCAATGGAGATTTGCATCCAACCGGAGATAGATGGCGGCACCCAATGGATTCTTGCCAATCTTTCGAGTGCCAAGTAAGTAGCCGGGTTGTTTCTGTTTCCATTTATCCAAAGACTATAACATAATTTTTAACACAAATCATAAAATATTTTGAATAATGACTGTTCGACTAACTGGCGATACGGGAGATTGTAAATCACATTTTAAAACACTTTTCTCCCCTGAAATATTCCTCAAAGGTTAAAAACGGTTTAATGTGCGAGAAAGATCGAAATTCAGTTGAAATTTGTGTTACAATGAACGAGGTCCTTCATTTTTTCCCTCACCCACCAATGACGTATCCAGATATAACCCTAGCCTGGATGAAGAGGCGTAGAAAGGGTTAACTCTCAGGGGAGGGGGCGCGTGAAGATCCCAATTTCCTGTTTAAACACGGACAACATGCACCTACTGCTTATCGAGCAATATTAATTTCAATTTTGGAAAATCTCCTTCAGTTTTTAGGAAATTTCTTTCTTTTTCCGGAAATCGGGGAATTTTACCAAACTTTTCATAATTTCGCAATATTTCCTCCCAACCGGGGGAAAGCATGCAAGCGGGAAGGTGAAATCCTCTTAGTAGGGAATTTTTCCCCTGCCCCTTCCTATGCCTTTGTCGTGGTGGAATGGGTGGGAGAGACTATAGACATTAGGATAAAAAGTCGTGAGTATTTTTGGTTCCGATGCGGTAGTATAAGGAACTCATATAGTCATGGTGGCGTGTGTATGTGTGTATGTAATGTATGTATGTATGTTATGCAATTGAAGTACGTCCCCATTTGTATCAAGTATCCACATGGATAGTAGATTAACATGTACACAGTGACATATTGCACAGCAGTTGTTCATGTAGTGTAGTGCAAGTGTAATGACATATATCTGGGAGTTTTTTATTCTTCAGTTTCTTTTTGTGAAGTTTATCAAAAGTCCCACACAGTACAATTGTAATAGATTTTAGTAAAAACAACCAAGCTTACAATTCACACTACTCACACTATTAATTTTACAGTTCTTATGTTGTAAAAATATGTATGTATGTTTTTATGTATATATGTATTTTTTTGTGTATGTATGTATGTATGTGTTTATGTATGTTTATGTATGTATGTATGTATGTATGTATGTATGTATGTATGTATGTATGTATGTATGTATGTATGTATGTATGTATGTATGTATGTACGTGCGTGCGTACGTACGTTTATATGTATGTATGAATGTATGTATGTATGTATGTATGTATGTATGTATGTATGCTTGTAAACACGATATTTTAAGAACCGTGCTGTGGATTTATGTCGTACTTGGCATATGGGTGTGTTGTGGTCTGTAGATAATCCGTATTGTTTTTGGTGCTGATATCATGAATAATAATTACTAGGCGGGCTAAATGTAAAATTTGGTTAACAAACTTGTAAACACGATATTTAAAGAACCGTGCTGTGGATTTATGTCATACGTGGTATATGGGTGTGTTGTGGTTTGCAGATGATTCATGCTGATGTCATAGATATTAATGAAACTAGCTGTGAAATTCTGTTGATGCTCATATTTCCACAACCCATGTCAGATGTAAATCAGACTTGGTATGATGCTGTTGATAAAAGCAATGATGGCACAAGATCCCATAGAATGTTGTGTTGTTGACTTCGTCGTTATTCATGTCAGGCGGAGCCATATACAATTTAAGACTTAACCAAGCATCAAAATATACACAAATTACATGCTCCAGTATGATAAATAAACTACCCGTGTAAGAACACAACATTAGAGAAATTGCTTCATTCCAAAGTTAGCATCGGAACCACAAGGGATTTTTGCCCTCTGTTTTCTTCAGAATGTCTGAATGACAAGATGTAGTTGGTATTTTTTTGTATTTCTTTTAAATTCCAATGCCCAATTCTTCTTTCGTTTCTTAACTGGGAATGTAGGCTACTATAAGGTAAATTGAATATTCTTCATGCATACAAGTAATGGACTTTTGAAGTCTTGGTCGTGAAACAGCTTGTATCTTCCAGCCATTTTCCTCTGAACTCCGCATGCAATAATACTACAAAATAGTTTCTCATGTCACCAACGACACATTCTCTAACCTAGGTCACATTCGTGCAATAAAACACTGTCTGGCGGTTCGGGCCCAAATAGTTAATGTGGTCCATGTCATTTAGATAAAGATGAATCATCCAAACGTTTAGTTTCGTTCGCTTCGTTCGTTTGATTATTTTGATACGGTATTATTCTTTACATTTTACAACCATTACAGGAAGGCGTGGTCACTGCAAGCATCTCTCAGTGTGAACCGTCATGCAAGCATCCATTCCCTAAAGAAGGTTCATGTTGTCCAGTTTGTCCAGGTAAGAATTTAAACCTGCTTTGTATATAACAGTTTAATGTATTTTTATGGGCAGAGCTACGCTTCAACATTACAAACACCTTTCGACATTGAACAATAACGTAAAGGGTATTTGCCTACCTTACATGGGTTTGGAAAGTCGCCCCACTCCTTTCAAATAATAAAACCATCAATGACATTTATACGCGATAAATTATGAAAAGTTTGCTTTAGGTCGCTGTATACATTTCCTGCACAGGGGCTCCTTTTTGCTATTGGTGTCATCAATAGGAGAAAAAGGTGGAGGAGTGTACCATCATGCAGTTTATAATTGTTTGATGCATCGCCGTTATAATCCAATACATCCTTTTGACATGCGTGAAGATTTTAAGGCATGAAAAGGTTCTGGAATCACTCCGATAACAGCAATCATATGCACCTGACGTGTATTGCCTGTTTTATCACAAGCCTGATTACATTTGACATTTTCTTTGTACCTTTGCAGTAAAACATACATCTCACAAAGCTTTAGCCTAATTTTTGTTAAATTCATCGCCTGAAGGCGTTGGACGTTTAAACTTCAAAGATATATGACACAACGTAAAAAAGAACTAAGTTGGTGTTCATCCCACGTACAAGCAACTGGTATTCTTCCATGGTCGTCAACAATATCTTATATGACAGCTATTACAATGAATTACGTTCCTTTGTGCCCCAGTGGTAAATGTTCACCCAAATTGTTTTGTCACGCGAAAAATCTCGTAATAGAAGTATCTAATTATGTGGAAAGTAATTTTCTTCCGATATTCAAATTAAGAAGGATATTTTCAAAAGCTTACTTTAAAGATTTTCGAAATCATTTTCGAAAGCGGATCCGGAAAGGTAATTGCTTTGACATGTAGGACACCCATGTAAAAACTAACTCTTTAAACGTTGATGTACTTCCGAAATTTCGATGTTAAAAACGATTCACTTTTACTCGTACAGATTGCAGAATAACTTTATCTTTATTTTTTTCATGAGGTTTACTATACCACCTTTTCCAGCTGCATGTCAAAGCAACATGCTTATACACTTAAAATACACTTTTATCAGTACAGTGGAAACATTCATCTCTGTATTAATGATAAAGGTTCCAATGATTTGTACTAAAATTTATTATCTTGAATTCTAACATATCGATGAATATGACGTTTTATAGACAAAACTGGGTTTTAGAATATTCTGCATTTGTATTTCCTTGTTAACAGAATCGAGTCGTCGTTCATGAACTTATAAACAAAATTAGTGTTTTACAAATTAAATTTGAAAGGAAATCTTCACTTATATCAAGAATGTTACGAAGAAAGGATGACATGAAGGGCGTAGCAAGGTTTTTATTTTGGGAGGGGCGGATCTGCCTGCTGTATACGCTTTGCGCATTCAGCGTGGGGTCTAGGGCCCGCCCATGGGCGAAGCCCCTGGAAGATATGCGTTTTGGTGGACTAGAGGGTGCCTAAAAACGTCTGTCAACGACTACTTATTTGAAAAAGTCGGTCCGGGGGGACGGCCGCCCCATCGCCTCTTGGCTACGCTCCTGGATGACATCGCATAGATAAAGAGAGAATGTGGGAAAGGTCAAGTGAAATAAGGAGGTTTGCTGATTAAACTTGGTAGGAAAGTAAACTCCAGCTCAGAACCATATAAGACCTATCAGGCTTATTATGCCGTACACTTCTTGGAAAGCGTTTGGAACCTAGAAAATGTAAATATTTGTTAAGTCTTTGACAATTTTTAGAGAGTTACGTTACACATTACATTTATACGAGAATAACACACTTTGCTGCTATACCTTTATCAATATAAAGAAAATAAGTGATTTGTTTTTATTTTTTATTTTCAGGATGCATACTGAATGGTGTGTACCTTGAGAATGGCGAGACGTCAGTAAGGGAAGATGACCCATGCGTGGAGTGTACATGCGAGGTAGGCGAAGCGAGATTTGCCCACCCAAAGTGGAGGAAAATCATAAAATCACACTTAAATACAAAATATGTCATGCTAAGGATATAACCATGGCAGAAAGTGGGGAGGGTTGGGGAATGCCCCTCTATCACCCCAAATCCCATCTATACATGCATTTGTTTGATAAATGAGTACGAGAATAAAGTGTAGATAATTCTTGTTCCCTCCGTTAGATACTATCTTGTGCACTGAAACTGAGCAGAGAGAATGTCTATCTGTGTTTCATGTAAATGTTTCTCCACTTTTTGAATCTTGAATCTTGGTATATTCAGATGCTTTGGCACAATTTCTAGGAACTCGAAGAAATGAAAATAAATTTGAGAAGGTATAAGGGGGAAAAACGGGTAAACCATGGGAAACCTGAACTGAACATACAATAAAAAAGTTCAAAATTAGTTTTCATCTTACGATTTCGGGTAGGAAGGTAGGACTTCATTTCTTGCTGGCAAGCAATGGGCAATTGAGAATTTGAATTTTGTTTATCTTGATGACAATTGACCTTTAAAGGAAATAGGCCACACCCACCACAGCCAACGTATTACCTAGGTGGGGAAAATAAACTTCAAATCCGCAATCATGCATGACAAATGCATTGACATTTCGATGTTCACGTGGTCTGCCGCAAGCTTTGATCCATTTATAGCACTTCTTCGGATCTTTATAGTTTTTAGTAAAAGAATAAGCAAATTCTGTTTGCTAACCGTTTTGGGTAACGGGAATCGGATTTACAAATCCCGTAGCGGGCCCGTAAGCGCAATTTTTGTTCACCAGCTTGTCGCTACTCTATCTGTATGTGCAGAAAATTGTTTTGTGCAGTATATTGCATGGACTCTGCGCTCTGCTAGCTAACTGTACTGTAGGATTTTTGCCCCACTTAGTTACGCAGATCTTGTTGCTAGACAAATTCGTACAGTGATTGGTTGAAAGAGCTTTCAATCAACTAACTCCGAGAGGTTCATTGCAATTGATTGCAACTTCTTTCACGTTTGATCGATTTTATCAAAACGTTCTATCAAAAGATAATTTTAAAATTGAGGGAGCGGCCGCTGTATAATTTGTAAGTAATTTGTACCGGACCAAAGAGATGAGAGATGATCTAATGTTACGTTTCCGGGACTAATCTTTACTGGGTGTGGGGGAATGGGCTGAGCACTCTTTGCCAAAAAAACTTCCGAACTTTTTACCCAAATTTTTGCGGCTGACCTTTTTCTTAATGGTTTTCTAAAGGGTTTAAATTTATGGAAAATTTTTCGCAAAATTGAATGAAAATTTGGCTGAATTTTTCGAAACACTAATCAAATTTTTAGATAATTGGCAGTAAGAAGCGCTCAGAAGCCCATACATGCCATAAACAAACTGATACAGTTGTTCAGTAAGCCTCGATAAAATTGATATACAGCAAAGAGGTGACGGGGCGGGGACGACTGCTCCTGCTGTCGCCGTGGCTACGTCACTGAAGATATTTACCTTTGTCACTCATAAGCTATGTTTCTTGCTTTTTGTGAGACAGAAGAAAGTGATATATCTTTTACAATCGAGATTTGTGGCTTTCATAATTTGTTTTGTCCATTAAGATAAGCATGAAATATAAATACGCTTTCTTAATATCCATTACAAAAATAAAAAAAACGATTAAGTACAGACTATAATGATGCCTTTTATTTTCAGGATGGAAATATGTCTTGTACGCGTATGACGTGTCCAGTGTTGTCATGTCCAATTCATCAATCGAGGAAAGAAGACAGTGAATGTTGCCCTAAGTGTGTTGGTGAGTGCATCAGTTCATTCTCACGGCCTCAATCAGCAAACCCCGCCCCCTCATTCCAGTACCTGAAACATAATTTTAGTCGAATGTTAACTAAAATCGTTACCTACAATCCCCGACAAAATAATTTAAACACAACACTAGCGATTCACGTCTTATTCACAAAAAATTACTGGCGCAACCAGTGAATACACGCATTCTATACGCACATTACACACGTACGTAGCCAAGTGTGCCCCCAAATGTTTTTGTCAAAAAAGAACAAAAAAACGTCAGGTCTGGCTAAATGCATCCCCCCCTCTCTCCCTCCTCCCTCCTTCCCAACCTGTTTGATTTTAGTTTTAAAAAATGTTGACGACGGCAGCGAGGTTTGTTTCATTTACTTTTGCAAGGGATTGTAGGGTGAAATTTAGTGTGTATGGTTTTGGTTCTGGGTATAGTAGTTAAATTACACTTTTTGTATCGACGCACAACCGTGTTTCACAAAAAAAAAAATATATATATATATATATATTTATATAGTGCATGAAGATAAGACATCTTTTTAGGAAAATAAGATGGCGTTTGTCTCTCTTCATTTAAAAAGGCAACTTTATATTCCATGCAGACATGAATGAAATGGAGGGCGTAACACACAAACGTTAAAACATTGAGTTTGATGCAGACGTAGGCCAACATGGATTCCGTATACAAATTTTTAATAGATTTTATTAAAAAAGAAATTATTTTTAGCTTCTGAATGATTAAGTCGGTGCTGGATTCAAAACTATCAATTTCAAATTACTCTTAGAACTGGAAATACAATTAACAAAGTTGTTAATTGTTTTGACAAGCGATGGTTAAACAAGCATGTAGGTAAAGATTACCGGTGTGGTGGAGATTTTTGTTAAAATCTTACCTGAGTCGACCAATTATTATGTCTTCCCCAATTAAAAAACTTGAGTGAATTTTGCAGGTTTGCTATTTTCCAAATTTGTACTAATTTCACCAACGTAAAGAATGTAGAAAAGTGGGCCATCGAAAAACACAACAATTATCAGTCATAACAGATCGTTTCACGTTTTCATTTTAAAGATATTATAATGTAGGGTCTGAATTTGAATTGTTCTTGCAGAGTAACTTCATTTAAATTTTTTTAAATGGCTCAAAATTTATGAAAAAAGAAAACCGAGAATAAGATGCAAATTTAAGAACTCAATATTTGGAACTAAAATCAATAATGCAACCAAGTTTTATTGAAGTACCTTTTAAAGAGAATCAACTTTTTACCCAAGCTTGTACCTTCTTCAAACCTCCCCAACTGCTAACTAGTTATTGATTTTCCAGACAATATTTAGATTGATGTAATTAGTATTTACAAACAGACCTACAATGTATATTCACTGCGTCACATTGTACCCCTTCACAGCCAGACTTTCTTAAAAGAAATTCCACTGTCCAATTGATTTTACCAAATTTGATAAAAAAAACGCGTGAAAGTGAATATTCAAATTATATGCCTAATGGTGCTGAACTTAGGTTGGCCAACCAGGCTACCAGTACCACATTTGTACCACAAATGTGTTTGGACCAAATGATGTGACTGGTAAGCCAGTATATATATATATATTTATATATATATATATATATATATATATATATATATATATATATATATATATATATATATATATATATATATATATATATATATATATATATATATATATATATATATATATATATATATATATATATATATATATATATATGTATATAGATAGATATATATATATATATATATATATATATATATATATATATATATATATATATATATATATATATTTATATATATATATATATATATATATATATATATATATATATATATATATATATATATATATATATATACATACATATACATATATATATATATATATATATATATATATATATATATATATATATACATACATATACATATATATATATATATATATATATATATATATATATATATATATATATATATATATATATATATATATATATATATATATATATATATATATATATATATATATATATATATATATATATATATATATATATATATATATATATATATATATATATTTATATATACATATATATATTTATATATATATATAACTTACCTTCCATGCTATAAATATGCAATCTGGTCACATGACCTGATTCTAACGCATTTTTAAGCGACCTTGAAAACGTAGTTACCAGCTAGCCCTGACCTCCATATAACCTCTACTAACCCTCACTCTTTTTCAGCGCGTTGTTTTTACAAGATCGCTGGAACTGGTCAAATTTTCTTTTAAAAATTGTATCCCTTTTCTAACAATTTTCTCCTTTGCAGCTTCTACCAGGCAGGTTTTACGCTGCTCTATCTTACCCGGTTCGCCTTTTCAAGGCTTCTGAGGTAAGACGAGGTAGCCATGGGTCTGGGATTTCTTCGGTCCGACTTACAGGACTTTCCCGTGTAGCCTACACTTAGGATAGAGAGTTTTTGTCTCCATCCGTACAAAGCGGTGGCTAGTTCGAGAGAGTTCTGCTCTAGCGGCGGAAGTTTTTAGGCCCTAGAGCACCAAGTGTGCCTGTATAGTGGACCTCTTGCCCCTGGGTTTAAGTGTTTTTTACCCTCTGCCCCGCCCTTCCACGAGAAGAGCCTAGCGATAAACTATGCATTGTATTTACATCTTAGGATATTTTCAGTACAGGTTCTCGTATTACGCCACTTTCTTCAATCGATGTGGGCGCATGCGCATTGGGTCGACATCACCTCCAGAGTGTTCCAGGAGTCTGCTTCTTACAACTCCAAGAAGCTACAGTTGTTACAATAGAGCCTATTTCATTATTAACGTTACCAGTGTATATCGTGTTTTCGTTTTTCTCGCATAAAATTAAGACAAAGTTTTTAATTTTCAAGCTTGAATTTTGGGGCGTTGGAGAAACCGGAAGGGGGTCTCTCCGACGTCCTATTTACAGGAGATCTAATCTTTTCTTTTTATTTCCACAGACGCCAAGTTACTCAGTGGTTCGTGTTTTCCACGCTACCCCTACGCTAAAAGTTTTTACGTTTGATTCTTTTTCTAGGGTTCTAAAAAATTTCAGATAGAGATTTTTCTGTTACATTTTTTTGATGTACGAAGTTGCTATGCCTTGTCTCTCTATAAGCGTGATCGAAGGATCATAAGCACATCCCCGTAGGGGCGTTTTGGTGTATTTGTATATGTATGCATTCATATATGTATATCTTTCTTTTTCAGAAAATATAAATCAGTTAGTCTCAGAGTTTCTACTTACGCTAAGGCCACCATCTTGATAGATTACTGAGTTCGGAAGGCCTGTGTTTGTAGTTTACTGTGTAGACTTTTTCCCGAGAAACGCCCTGGAGGCCGAGTAACGTCCTGGAGGCCTCTGACTTGATAGATTACTGAGTTAGTAGTGCCACGGGTGCGGTCTATCAGACGTAAGTTACCTGAGTCTATATATTGATAAACTAAGTGTCGTCCTAAAGAAGACGTCACTTAGAATTTAAAGAAGCGTCCCCCTTCTCAATAGAATACTGAGTTGGGGCGGCGCCTATTTTTAGTGAAGTTAAACCCTTTGTATACCGCTGTGGTCCACGGTTCCGCGATAGGGATCGGTAGGGCCACGTAAAGGCGACGCCCAAAGAAGTTATACGTAAGTCACAAGTGATTTCACGGATCCTTTTTGGGCCGTTCGGCTCCGGTGATCGGATACATACGGCTCCAGGCTTGTGTTTACGGGTCCGTGACGGCTCTGTACGGGTCTATGGACGGTTCCGTACGGCTCCACGGTCCGTGTTTACGGCTCAGCTGGTTCATTAGACGGCTCCACGGCCCGTGTTTACGGGTCCGTACGGGTCCATTAGACGGTTCCATACGGCTCCACGGCTCGTCTTCACGGGTCCGTATGTGTCTATTGGACGGCTCTACGGCCCGTGTTTACAGGTCCATACCACGGCCCGTGGGTACGGGTCCTTTGGACGGCTCCACGGCCCGTGGGTTTACGGGTTCATTGGACGGCTCCACGGCCCGTGTTTACGTTACAGTTCTGCAATTATTTTTACCAGTATCATGGACACGCCGGACAGGTCCCTAAGTGTCGGTGCGTTACGCACCCAAGATGTCCCGCGATGCATAGCATGCAAACGCTTTTCTAGACCGTACGGCTCCGGTGAACGGGTCCGTATGGCTTCAGAGTTTTGTAACGGGATAACGTACACCGTACGGTAAACCCGGAAATAGACCCGATAGCTAAGGAGCTACGTGGTCAGGTGATAAGTGACAATCTTTACGAGAAGTATAGCATCACGAGAGCTACTTTCTTCTTGTCTCTGTAGCCATGAGCTACGCAATTCCACGGCCGTTTAAACTGCCTCAGTAAGATTTTCAGCGTTGAACGTTACAGTTCCGCAATATAACCAGTGAACGGCTCCCGGTTTCAGAGTTTTGTAACGGGATAACGTACACTGTACGATAAACCCGGAAATAGACCCACTAGCTACGAAGCTACGTGGTCAGATATTAAGTGACAATCTTCACAGGAACTATTGCATCACGAGAGCTATTTTCTTCTTGTTTCTGTAGCCATTAGCTACGCAGTTCCGCGACCGTGCGAACTGCCTAAGTAAGATTTTCAGCGTTGAAAGTTACAGTTCCGAAATATAACCAGTGAATGGGTCCGTTCGGGTCCAGAGTCTTGTAACGGAATAACGTACGCTGTTCAATAAACCCGGAAATAGACCCGCTAGCTACGAAGCTTCGTGGTCAGATGTTAAGTGACAATCTTTATAAGAAGTATCGCATCACGAGAGCTATTTTCTTCTTGTTTCTGTAGCCATTAGCTACGCAGTTCCGCGACCGTGCGAACTGCCTAAGTAAGATCTTCCGCGTTGAACGTTACAGTTCTGCAATATTTTTCATTTGTATCATAGACACGGAGGACAGGTCCCCGAGTGTCGGTGCGTTACGCGCCTTAGACGTCCCGCGATGCGTCGCGTGTAAACGCTTCTTTGAGTTACGCTTCGGTGATATCGAAAAGAACAAAGCCGTGTACACCGCTGTGGACCACGGTTCCGCGAAGGGACTGGTAGGCCCACAAGAGGCGGCGCCTTTAGGGGTTATACGTAAGTTAGTAACCTTTTTTACAGCTCGTTGTAGAGCCATTGGATTACTTTCACGGGTCCATTTGGGTCTGTACGGCTCTGGTGATCGGTTTTATACGGCCCGCGACTTGTTTCCGCGGCCCCGTAAGGATCCGTAACACAACCCTACGGCTCCGCACGGGTCATGGGACGGCTCCGTACGGGTTCGTACAGAAAGAAGAGAAAAACATTTGGGTCCGCACCGCTCCGGTGATCGGTTCCATACGGCCCCACGGCTTGTTTCCAAGGCCCCTTAAGGGTCCGTAACACAGCCCTACGGCTCCGTGCGGGTCATTGGACGGCCCCGTACGGGTCCGTACAGGATTGTAATCAACAACTTTTGGTTCCATACGGCTCCGGCGTTTGGGTCCGTACGGCTCCATAGTTCTGTAGCGGGGTAACGTACAACGTACGTCACACCCAATAATAAACCCTTTAGCTGTGAAGCCACATGGTCAGGTAATAAGTAACAAACTTCACAAGGAGTATAGCGTTACGAGAGCTATTTTGTTCTTGTTACCGTAGCCATCAGCTACGCAGTTCCACGTCCGTGTGAGCTACCTTAGTAAGAATTCCGCGTTGAAAGTCACGGTTCCGCAAAAAATTCACCAGTATCATGGACACGGAGGACAAGTCCCCGTATGTTGGTGCGTTACGCACCCAGGATGCCCCGCGATGCGTCGCGTGTGAACGCTTCCTCAGGTTACGAACCTTAGTGGTCGGGTGATAAAAAACCATCTGCACGAGAGGCATAGCATCACGAGAGCTGTTTTCTCCGTGTTACGTAGTTCCACGACCGTTCGAACTACACTGAATATAATTTTCGCGTCGAACGTGACGTTCCGCGCAAATTATAAAGATATTAACGCGGTTTTACGTACAACGCACGGTAAAGCCGGGAGTACCACAACTTTACGGACCCTCTGAACGGCTCCGTACCGGTCCCTACGGCCCCAAGACATGAGTTCACGAGTCCAGGACACGGCTTTACAGGTCCATACAGTTCCGTAGCTACACGGCTCCGGTGAAGGGATGTAGTACGTTAACGCTATCGTAAACCCAGACGGTTCTTTTGTACTGATAGCTATTACGTTAGGGACACGTACCAGTACCAGTTGTCTCCCTCGCGTAGCCACTAGCCTTATTGCTTCGTGGTGAACAGAGGCAAACTTGGCGGACGACTTTACTTGTGGAATTTACTTGTCACGTTGACGCCTTTGTAGATCCATAACGGCTCTATACTACTTATTGGGGATGCGTACTGAGTACGGCGTTAGTCCCCCAGTAGCCACGTGCTTTTCAGCTTTGTGGTGAAGAGTGTTTAACGGAATTAACGGCCCGTGTAGTATACACAGGACGTCAACTCTTTCGTGATTTCTACCTCAGTGCTGGGCTTCAATGACTCATACAGTTGACGTAGTACATTACACCCCCTGTCAAAATTACCTCCATGAAGGATACTTTCCTTGACATAGGTGGCCTTTTGATAGACAAACTCACGATCGGGGTAGCTATTAAAACAACGGCACGTATAGTTCATTCTATACTTTAACACCTTTTTAAAGCAGTTCAACGCGGCTTGCGGCTTTACGGCCTGTTAGTTAACTACCCGTACAGACATACGGTATTAGTTTTCTCCACGTCCGTAGCCATAGGCTCCGCAGTTCCAAGGTTGTTACTATACGTCGTACGTTAACAAGTTTCCCAATCAATATGAGGGGCCTAGAGCAAGTTTCGCTGTAGATAGGAGTGGCCTAGACAAGCTACGCGGTTCCGTAAGCTAGCCTTACAGTTTTTTCAGATTAACAGCTTAAAAACAAACTTTGAGGGCCGTAGACAATGTTTTACGGCTCCTGGTGGGGCTTTTGAACGACCCCAAACCGTCTCACACCGTGACCCTTGTGGCCTTTTTACAGGCAGAATGCCAGGCATTTTTCACTTTTACCGGTGACCAGAGCGATCAGGACCTTATACGAGAACACGATCGGTAAAACCTCCCGGACGTAGGTCTGTCCGTATCCGTGGATGATCGCAAGCTAAGTTTTCTTTGCGTCATTTCTCCTGACCCGCAGGTTTCAGGGTCGACGCATTTATTTTCAAAAGAACTCACTATGTGAGTTACTTTTTCCGCCTTTCACGCTAGTACCGAGTATGCTAAGCAAGGCGACGTACGACCGATAGCGCCCACTTCTCCCGGCCAACTGCGGTTTCCTCAGCTGCTCAAGACCTTGCAGGCTTCCCGTACGAGCCTCGGGTCGGGGACAACTTTTGTCTTTTTCCCGGGCTCCGGCAAACTGCATCTCAGTCCCAACGCACTCCGTTTGACGGTCTGGCCTTAGTCCGTCTTTTCTCGGCGTAGAAAGGCCTTTCTGAGGACTTGTTCACCCCCCCCCCCCTCCTTTTTTCTCCTCTCCGTTTTGGAGGTGGGCCCTCTCTCAGACTTAGTTCAGTCACGGGCTCTGGGATAGCTTACAGCCATCCACCGAGGTTTTCCAGTTGGGTCCACGGTTATTGACTCGCGACCACTGGGAAGTTACACGGAGATCTCATCGTACTGTGTCACGAGACATTTTCCTCCGATGGATCGTCCAGTAGCTTTCTTTTGAAGTAGTCGGCACTGTTCATGGAACGGCCGAGGAATGCACTCGCGTTCAAAGCATAGCCCCTTTCACGGGATTTCTCGTGCTGCCGTTCGGGAAAATGCTTATCGCGATTTTCCCCCTTGTTTTTGTCTGACTTACTTTGCAAAGTTCGTGTTACCCCGCTAACTTTTGCTCTTAAGCAGTTACGCGCTAACGAATTTTTCCCCGGTCCGAGATTTCTTCAATTCATTTTAGCTAGTACACGCTTCGTTCTCAATCGTATTTTACTAGCCGGTGCCGTCTCGTGGACGAACCCAGTGCGTTTTGTGGCGTTTTTGTAGACACTATTATGATATTCATATCGTGTTCAAACGCTTTACGGTTGCATGTTTTTCTGAGTTTCTAACTCAGGTTCTTACGATGTTTGCCTCAGTTACTGTTAACGAATAGTGCCTTGTTCGGTTTGACTGTAAGTAGAGGTGGTTCACTATGTTTTAGTACTTCCCACTCTGAGGTCTTTCATCTTTAAGAGGAGAAGAATTTCGTCCTTAAGCGGGATTAGATTAGTGAGAGTTTTAGTATCAGCCTTTAGAAAATTGTGCGGCGACTTGAAGTCCCTCCCTATCAGCCTATCATCGGTTGCAATCTAATTGCATATTTATAGCATGGAAGGTAAGGTATAACTTGAAGTAAATTTACCCCGCTAAGCGTAGCGAGGATATTTACGAGAGTTATACTTACCTTCCATGCATCCCGCCCGCCTCATCTCTCGTTCAGGCCTCGGTGGAATGTAAAGTGAGGGTTAGTAGAGGTTATATGGAGTTTAGGGCTGGCTGGTAACTACGTTTTAAGGTCGGTTAGAAGTGCGTTAGAATCAGGTCATGTGACCAGATTGCATATTTATAGCACAGAAGGTAAGTATAACTCTCGTAATATTCCCGCCACGCTTAGCGGGTTATATATATATATATATATTTTATATATTTATATATATATATATATATATATATATATATATATATATATATATATATATATATATATATATATATATATATATATATATATATATATATATATATATATATATATATATATATATATATATATATATATATATATATATATATATATATATATATATATATATATATATATATATATATATATATATATATATATATATATATATATATATATATATATATATATATATATATATATATATATATATATATATATATATATATATATATATATATATATATATATATATATATATATATATATATATATATATATATATATATATATATATATGTATATATATATATATATATATATATATATATATATATATATATATATATATATATATATATATATATATATATATATGGGGTGTGTGTGTGTGTGTATTTCACAGGTATACTGTTATGTCTTAGCTCTTTAAAAACTCAAACTCAACTCAAATCAAGGAAACTTAAGATAAATGCGTAATGAAATGTAAACATGCAGAGAACGATTGATTCGTCCAACAGTCGGGTTACTTATATATGCTCCGTTGTTTTCTTTTAGCGCAGAGGCGAGTCTATGATCTCCGAAACCGCTGTTTATTTGGTAGTGACGTTTTCGATGACGGTGACGTTGTATTCCAAGATGAATGCACAAGATGTACATGCTTGGTAAGGACCTCCTTTGTCCATTTTTTTAATTCAATAATGTACATGTCAATCATTGACGGGATTTACTTTTTTCATCGCTTACCATCCATCATCGCTGTTTACCTGCCCCTTCAACTTTTACTACCCCCTTTGCCGTTCACCACCCCCTTTGCCGTTCAGCCATCCCCTTCGCCGTTCACCACCCCTTCAACGTTCACCACCCCCCTTCAACGTTCACCCCCCGCTTCGCCGTTCACCCCTTTAACGTTCGCCAACCCTTTAACGTTCACCACCCCTTCAACGTTCACCACCCCCTTCAACGTTCACCACCCCATTCGCCGTTCACCACCCTTTCGTCGTTCACCTCCCGCTTCGTCAGTCACCAACCCCTTCAACGTTTACCACCCCTTCGCCGTTTACCTCCCCCTTCGCCCTTCACCACCCCCCCTTCGGTTCACCACCCCTTCGCTGTTCACCACCCCTTCGCTGTTCACCACCCCTTCGCGGTTCACCACCCCCTTCGCCGTTCATCACCGCATTTAACGTTCACCACCCTCTTCAATGTTCACCACCCCTTTGACCGTTCCCCCTTACCGCTCACCGTCACTTAATACGATACGATACGATACTATATTTTACCTGAATTTGGTTGGTTCAATAAATATCTCTCACAAAAGGGGTAAAAAAGATGATGATGTAACTTCATAGCTCGGTCTGAGATGGAAATGTAACTTCATGGCTCGGTCTGAGATGGAAAATTCTACCAAATGCCTATGATGTTGAGATCAAGACTCAATTAAAAACTGTGCTGTTCTTGAATTAATACCACCAATGGATCAAAATCTAAGTGCTAAGAGCACCTTTGACAGTAGATTAAAACTATAGAGCGCCAACTTGCGTCTGTTAACGCTTTAAATCTTGTAAAAAGCGGGGGAGCTGTAATATATATTCCCTGCTTCACTATTGCATTAGCGCCATCACTTACTTGTTTCCTATGAATCAATTTAAGATGGAATTACATTGTTGCATTAAATATTGCATACCAAACTTCGAAGTCTAATGAAACGTTTGGTAAATTATAGAGGAGATTAAGACAAATAGATGCGAAATAAAACACCTTGGTGATAATTTAGTGGAACTCATATTTTGTATGAAAACTGAGCAAAGTGTTGATTTTATGAGGATCCAAAAAACACTTTAAAAAAGCAAAAGCATGGCCTAAAATGATTTGAAAGATACTAGAGTTCATAAAAATTGCCAAAAATCCCATCAAAATTTGTAAGAATTTGACCATTTTACAGCATTTTGACATTTTGGTACTAAATTACATAAATTGCGCAATACTTTGCAACATGACAACAAGAACACCATGGCTATTGCTTATGTTAGCTTATTGTTTTTCAAACTTTTCCCAAAATTATTTGAAAGGAAACAGTTGGCTATAATGCAAAGGATATGAAATATTGCTTCAGTCTTGGCCTATGCTTAGCATTGAAATGCAATTTGACCATCTGTGGTGTCTGAAATCTAGGAGAAAAACATAAGGATTACATAAGAGTTTGAGCTGTGTTCTTGTCCATCCATACATCATAAATTTTACAAGTGCTGAAAAATTGATCAAAATTTGATTTGTCATAATTTGAATGCTATTTTAATCATTTAAAGACTTATCTGCTTAGAATGCATGTTCCTTCATCTAAATAAAAGCTCTTTACGTGTCCATATACCTTTAAGTCTCAAACATTGTGTATGGTACAACATTAAATCTGTCATATCCATACAATTTCTAATAATTCATGTTCTTTCTTTTCAGGATGCAACTGTTATGTGCCAAACCACCCAATGTCCAACTCAGTATAATTGTCACAGGCGAGACCTGGTCCGTTTAGATGGAGAGTGCTGTGCCAAATGCCCTCCAAAAGTATGCATTGTCAATGGAACCATTTACCAGGTAAATAAATATTGTCATTGATTGTTCTGGCAACCAGAGATTGAAGATGGGAAATGATGACTTGTGCAATGAAGCACGACTTTAATGCATCCAAAGTATGTAGATATATCTGATCAATGAACTAATCCCATAAAGAATCATTAAGTTTGTGTGATCCTTTTTGGTTCCGATGCTAATAGCATAAAGAAGCTATGCTGGCGTGTGTATGTATGTATGTGTGGGTGTATGCATGTGTGGGTGTGTGTATGCATGTGTGTGTCTGTGTCTGTGACAGCACGCTTTTAAGCACGATATCTCAAGATCAATACACTGGATTCATGTGGTACACAAATAGGCCATGGTCTGATTATGTGTCCTATTGGTTTTGGTGGTGATGTCATGCATATAAATGAGTAGGCGGGGCTTTATTTAAAAATCATAAAATGCTCATTTCAACAACTTCTTGTTTGCTTTGATTCATGCTTGGTATATTGTTATTGTTAGGTAGTGGTATACAATAGTTAAATATCATACATAGTGGGCGGGGCTTACTTGCTTTTGATGAAAAGAGCTTGTAAATACAGTAACTCAAGGACAATACATAGGATACAGGTCATATGTGGTACACAGGTAACCCATTGTCTGCTTGTTTACCCTATTGTTTTGGTGTGATGTCATGCGTATTGCTTAGTGTGTGTGTGTGTGTGTGTGTGTAGGGGGGGGGGGGGGGTAATATAAAATCAAACAAATATTAAAAACGTGTTGTCAACAGGTTTTATTTTATTGATGTATCACGTGGTGGGCATGGCTTATAAATATATGTTATTAAGCATATTTTGCAATATGCAATGCCAGTTAGTATAAATCAACCAACAATGAAAGAATGCATCAGAACTACTAAACATTTTGGTTTTCTGGTTATTACGTAGACAAAAAATTGGAAGTGGTTAATTTTCTGCTTTTCAAATGTAGTGGCCATAGTATGGTTTTGCTCTTTATAGGTGGAAAGAAATGTCATCTCATTGAACGTTTTGTTGCACCTCTTGACAAGTTCGGTAGATAAACTCACTCTCCTGATCAGGAAAACAGGTGCCAATACCAATAATGCACCTTTTATATCAAAACTTCAAGTCCCTATTCAAATTTATGGTGTGGGACTTTGCAATACCACAGATGATGCATTCCAATAAGAAATTTTCAATTTTGTTATTTCTCAATTTGCAGATTTGGCAGCGACCGTGGAGCAATTTTTAAAGTCGCCGGGGCGTGGGGGTGGGGGTGGAGGGTGGTGGTGGAGGAAATGGGTGGGTGGGCTGTGCTGAAGAAGTAAATAGTGAAAATTAAAGGCGACATCACATTTATATTAAACCCTCTACAATAACTCCCAACCATATTAGTACATACTAGTTAGGCAGGGGTGTACTATCACCTCTCAATTGCTCAAGAAGGTGAGGGAAAGAATCCCAACAATTTCCCGGTCACAGTGAAAAAATTACACGAGCAAATTAAGTTCCATCACTGACTTTGCTGCTATTCGGAAAATCTCCTTCAATTTGTTTCAATTTTCAGGAAATTCAAGTTCCTTCATTTTTGGGAAGTTTTGTCATTTTCGGGCCCTTTCCTGAAAATTTCGGTGAATTGTTTGACATTTCCTACAATTTTGTTCATTTTGGGCAATTTTCTTCAATTTTGAGGAGACTTTTGTCAATTTTTGAGAAATTTTGGTCCTTTTTGGGCACTTTCCTTAAAATTTCGGTTAAATGTTTGACAATTTTAAGGAAATTTTCTTTATTACAGGCAATTTTCTTCGACTTTGATTAATTTTTGTCAATTTTTTAAAATGGTACCAAATTTTTCCACAATTTTACTTGCATTTTTGCAAAATATTCTTCGTTTTGGGGAAAATTTGTTTGTTTTTGGTCAATTCTTTTAGGACTTTCGCTAAACTGTTTGTAAATTTTTCAATTTCCTGAAAATTTGTTGACAAATTTCATATAATTTACCAAATTTTCCTTGCTAATGATTTTATGCTAATAATTTCCCAATTTGACCAGTTTATCTCCCAACCAGGAAAAGCAGGAAGATGAAAACCTCTTAGACCATTTTTTTTTGTTTGCACACTAGCAAAAAGGCTAAAGCCCCCCCCCCCCCTCCCCCCTCTGTCTCCGCGGTCTCTGTTTGTAAAGCCTACTTTATGCTCTCACTAGGCGCACATTGGAATTACCCATCGCGTTTAAAAAAACAAGAACAAAATTAAATGAAAATGTTATAAAATTCTTTTAATTTGCCCTTGCGGTGTCCTTGCCATTTACTAAATCATAACATATATGAAAATATTGTGATGTTTTCATCATACTTCAATTTGAAATGAATTTTTAATGAAAAATATATCTTTCGAAATCAATCGATTACCCTATAAGAAATTTTAAATATCGAAATCGTGTTCCACGGCTGCAATATGTAACAGGAGCTAAACAATAAGGATTGCGCATGCTCTATTCTTTTCCGATCGTGTGATCGATTTCCCAATCGGGAGCGGACCGAACTGTTGACCGTTGACCCAATTCTTGCCCCTTGGCTTGAATCTTCTGCTACACCACTGTGCACATGCAGCGCATGGGTGTACGAAAATGTTAATGATGCTAGTCCGTTGTTTTATGTTTGTTTTATGTTTTATGACTGTAAAATATGTTTAAAAAAATTCGGGAGTTTTAATCTCTCCTTTTGCTTTATAAACAAAGGAAATTCTGATTGCCCCAGCTTCCTTCTCAAACCATTAGACGCAGGATTTGCTTTGCTCGAATGTTTGGTTGATTTTGTTTCCAGCTTGTCTTTTTCCCTGTCAACTCTTACCAATGACTTTAAAATACCTGTCACTATTTGCCTTGAAATGTAATACTTAATTTCCAATTTTTTTTTGATGCTCTTGATTTTCGTTGCTTTGCTAAGAGTGGTTTCCAGTAAAAGCTAGCAAAGAGTCTTCTTAAATTAGAATGATCTAAATCCATTACGAATTGAAAAAATTGGAGAGAAAAATACGATTGTGACTTTGAAGAAAGGACTTGATGGTTATCCAGTAAACAAAACAGGAATGCCACTTGTGAGAGTGATACCCTAAAGTTTGGAATAACTTAGTGGTAATTTGTCTTATATGCTATACTCAAAGGACTTGATTTCGATCAGCAAGATTAGAAAGTGATGCACGCTGAACTATACAAAAAGCCGTAGTTTTAATTAGTACATGGTTTAAACACAACCGAGATGCCCCATTTCTCATTAAATTACAATTTTTAGAGGCAAATATATGTTTGTTTTAATCATATATAAACAAACAGAAACAAATCAAATCATTCGTTTGTATGTCGTGATGGTCAACTGGTTATCAACGTATACAAAAATATGGGAAGTACCTTATTTCTTAAAACATTCTTAAAACACGGCTGTTATTCTGAGGGTACTTGCAAAGGGGATGGGTTTAAAGGTCATACATCGTGTTAACATGGCGATAACAAATACACTACAATCCAACGTTTCTGATTGATAGAAATGTTTAGACAGCCACCGACAAGCGAACCAATTACCGCCACGGAAGTGACGTTACGTGACTTGACGATTTATTGGCGACGGGTCAAGAAATTTTCTTGATACGAGATTCCCCCTTTTACGTGCAGGGGCGATGAATTTGTTGGCATTTGGCCAACACTCATGTTTAAGAGGATGTTCATGGAAAAGTAAAAGGAATTCTGTTAGCTTGCACACTTATTGTCGAAGACAAAACATATTACCAAACATTTGTACGATAGCTGTTCATTATAAATGCATGCATGTTAGATATGTATCAATAGTTAACTACCCGATGGCATCGTCATCGTTAGTTATGCATGAAAGTTAAAACTTTTGATTTATTGGTTGTTTACATAGGTATGTCGTACCCTTTTTGGTAGCATATGGAACCTACGTAGTCATGCTGGTGTGTGTATGTATGTAGTAGGCAGGTAGGAGGGGCTAAAAGTACAATTCTATTAACAATCTAGTAAATACGATATCTCAAGATCCTTAAGGTGGATTTATGCCATATTTGGTATATGGATGTGTTGTCGTCAATGGATGATCCTTCTTGTTTTTGGTGCTGATGTCATCAATATTATTTAGAAGGCAAGCTAAATGTGAAATTCTGCTAACAAGCTTCTTTACACGATATCTCAATCTCCTTGAGGTGGATTTATGTCATATTTGGTATATGGATGTGTTGGGGTCTGTAGATGTATTGTTTCTGGTGCTGATGTCATAAATATTAATTAGTAGGCGGGACTAAATATACAATTCTGTTAAGAAGCTTGTAAACATGATATCTCAAGATCGTTGAGGTGGATTTATGCCATACTTAGTATATGGATGTGGATGTTGTCTGTAGATGATCCATGTTGGTTTTGTTGCCGACGCATGAATATTAATGAGAAGGCAGGAATAACTGTAACACTTAAACACAAAACAAAATATACAAAGACTACACGTTCCAGTGTGATAAGTAAACATGCAAGAACACAAAACTTAAAGAAATACGATACAAAATAAAATGCGTCCAATCCAATTTAACAGTAGCATCGGAACCACGCGGGATTTCTGCCTCTGGTTTTCGTTCTAGCTACTTTCGCTTGTAGAATTACTTAATCAAGAACCCAAGGTGTTTCCGTCATTTACGACCAGAAACATGAGATGTGGTTTACAATATAAATTGTACTGTTTGCCTTTACAATAAACATGGTCAGAATGATTTTTTTAGTGAGCTGTAAAAGATATTAAAAAGGCCAGAATGGTATTAAAAAAGGACTGGATTGAAAACAAATTTGTTCCATATGAGTTGTAAGTGGGTTGTTACATTGGTTTTATCATCGATGTTGCATATGTGTGGTTGTTAGAAGTGGTCATAAAAGTCCAGTCATAAGCTATTTCCCATCGTTCAATTCTATAATGTCAATCGTTCAACACTTTATCGTTTTTACGTTGCAATTTTTCCTTTTTACTTTTCTTTTAGAATGGAGATTCATGGAAGAGGGGCCCATGTTCCATTTGCCAATGTGTAGATGAAACAGTTCGATGCGCTGTGAACTGCAGTGGTCATCCTCAGAGTTGTGATAGGGTAAGGCACAATTACGAGAATTAGGCTTCGAAGAAACACATAAACAGGGCCTATTTCCTGAGGGACACGGGGGACACCTTCAGGCACAATAAAAAGAAAACAAAATGTGCCCCCATACTTTGTGATTGGGAACTACGGCGATGCATGTATGACATTCATGGGTATAAGCTCACCAAAAAGAAATCAATCGAAAGTTAGTTTCCTCAATCGAGAATGATACAGAGATATAAGAGTCACAGAAAGAAGATGTGCTAATTATGTCTAGCATATTGTTTGGAGAGAATATAATATGTATAGATATTTTGTGTTTATCTGTTATGTTACCTTTTAATTACAATTTAAAAAAAATCATGAGCTGCCCTCACGTGATGGCACAAACCAACAGAAAAAATATTGTTAAATTAAGAAACTTACTATCTGTCATAACAAATGGATCCATATAATATAAGAAACTATATTTTCAAAGTCTCTAGTTGTCATGCACAAATGAGAAATAACTGTGACAAATATTAATAAAACAAACGAAACGAGGAAATTGAGAAGATAACTCGTATAACTGTATGAAGGCCTAACACACTATTGAGATGACATGCTGGACATTCTCTGGGAGGTAAGGGATATTTAAAAAGGGAATTTCAGTTCAAGAAAATTGCTTAACCTTCACCAATAAATCTGATCATACTAGTAACGTCATTTTCGCGGCGTTAATTAATTGGCTTGTCGGTTATTGTGTAAATATTTTGACCAATCAGAAACGTTGGATTGTAATCGTATTTTTGATATGCACGGAATCCACGTTAAGACGATATACGTTCTTTACCATAGCAGGTAACGATGAAGACAGGTAGATAGGATGGTAAAGTTTTAATTGAGTCAATAAACCTAGAAAAATACGCGAAAAGCAAGAGCGAACTTGGGCAATTTAAAAGAAAAAAAATATATTTCTGGCAGAAATTACTCTAATATGATGCAGGCTATCCTGATAAATACATTTTATGTTGTGTTTGACACTTTAAACGTGTAAAAAAAAAAAGGTCGTACGTGACTAAACCCTCATGTTGCCATATAAGAAATAAATTTTCAGAATAACGTGTCTACAACTGTCAATTCAGAATTAAAAATTGGCACGGAAATTCCACTATCAATAAATAACTTTTTACGAGGAGACACTTAAAAACCAATTTAGGCATTAAAGATTTATAATGAAATTACGACTTAAGTCCATACTTCGAGTCAAGTTCCGGTGATTCGGTAATTTAATAAAAGCTTAAAAGCCATAGATGTGAAATACAGCGTAACACTTTAATAGTATTTCCATTATTTCAGATTGAAAATTATTTCATACATAAACTTTTTTAAATCAGTATGTGGTTATGCAGTTATAGAAGACTACCACAAGTGATATATTAGATTTATTCCCACAATAAGCATTTTCGTTCTTCAAAACAATGTCACTTTATATATATATATATATATATATATATATATATATATATATATATATATATATATATATATATATATATATATATATATATATATATATATATATATATATATATATATATATATATATATATATATATATATATATATATATATATATATATATATATATATATATATATATATATATATATATATATATATATATATATATATATATATATAATATATATATATATATATATATATATAATATATATATATATATATATATATATATATATATATATATATATATATATATATATATATATATATATATATATATATATATATATATATATATATATATATATATATATATATATATATATATATATATATATATATATATATATAAAAATATATATATATATATATATATATATATATATATATATATATATATATATATATATATATATATATATATATATATATATATATATATATATATATATATATATATATATATATATATATATATATATATATATATATATATATATATATATATATATATATATATATATTTATAGATTCACCAGTTCTGGTATAATTCCATTCTTTTGAGTTGAAGAATATACTCGATTTATGATTATTGATTAAGTTTTAATGATTTTAAACTGTGAAAGATATATGTAGATGATCGAATTTTATATAAGAGACATCTGTTCTTGTTATTCGAGAATTAGCATGGAAGGGGAAACTCAAATTAATAGAAACAATAAATACAATGTTTATATTAGCCGCACTTCATGCTGAATTAAAAATAACTGAAAGACTGTGTCTGGCCAATTCCTTCTTCTTATTAATCAAAAGATGTATTCCAAAGGAATTTTAATCATAATAGATTATTGACGAATGTCTTCAATTCTGGACGATATTGAACTAAAAATTTCCTTCAAGGAACAGATTAAGGTATCAAGGGAAGTAATTATTTAAAACTTAAGTTTGACATTAAGCTCTCTGATTTCTTATGTTCAAATTATTCTCTTTTGTTATGTTTTCAGAGGCATGTCTTACAAATTCAAGAAGGGGAATGCTGTCCCACATGCATGGAGAGTAAGTGTTTTTAATATTTCGTTGACCATGATTAATTAAGAGTTCAGCCATTATGGAGCCATATAATTATTTACCATTACTGAATATGAATTGATTAAATCTGTTGTATTCTAACAACCCATGAATAAATGTCACGTTTTACAGACAAGAAGCATTTGATACCCATGCATATTGTGTAACTTACATAGATGTAACAATTTTAAAATACGACTAGAGTAAGTTGTTACATAAGCACCAAAGTGGCCAAAGGCAGTATTTTGACGAACGTAGAAGTGATAAAAGTTGAAAGTGACTACACCAAGAACAGATTGATATAGGAAGTTGATAAAGCAAGACGAGACTAAGAGTAAAGTGAATAAGGTGAAAAGCCCCCTCCCCCACCCCCTCCCCTTAAAAAAAAAGTACAGCAGCGAGGAATGAAATAAGTTCATTACATTCGTGTATATGGTATTTAATGTGATGTTGCCCCTCTTAATGATTTGCACAATTTATAGAATTCTATTAACAAACTATTTTAAAACAAATATACAAAATATTACGGTTTACAAAAGTTCAGAACGTATTCCTTTAATATTACCCTCCCCTTCACTTTATGTCAGATTCAATGTGCGGAAAATGAATGTTTTTGTATATTCATCATCAGTGATCACTCGAAATCGAGTAAGATGGTCTTCCGTCAAAAACGGTTGGTTAGTGGGTACGCAGGGTACGCAGGTACAAGAGGTGAGCCGCAAATCCTGATTCATGCCCGACGAGTGACCACACAATTACAATGACGGGGTCGTCGCCTGCGTATTCGGTTATGATAGTAACAATGCTATCACGAAACGCTCATTCCCATGTGGAAGAACAGCTTTTATTTTACCTTCTTCCTCTTATCCTCTTCACCTTGTTTATAGAGTAGACTAAAGACGAGGACAAGTATGTCAAAACTTGACGATTAACCGTTCTTTGTTTTTCTTAAACAGAAAATGGAATTTGCACTGTGTTTGGGGATCCACATTACCGGACGTTCGATGCAAGATTGTATAACTTTCAAGGTAGATGCAAATACCTCCTAACAGCCGACTGCAAAGATGATTCCTTTAGGATACGAGTTAAAAATGATGGCAGAGATTCACAACTTGCATCATGGAGCAAAACTGTTTTTATTCATGTGGGAGGTCACACTATAACGTTGCGCCAAGGGAAAAGAGTTCGAGTGAACAGAACTGATATTGTATTACCATTTATATCAAATTCAGTTGGAAAGATATTTATAGAAGATTATGCAGTTACAGTTTCTTTAAATATAGGTAGGTACTATATTAGTTATATTTGTTTATTATTAGTCATATCATCAGTGGTTTTAAAAGTATATGGTATTTCATATTTCCATGTTATGTTTTTGGAAGGAATGCGTTAATTACAGGATAAGAATGTATAAAATTGTAACTTTTCCCTCTATATAATGCCACAAGGCTGTCGTTCCGCCATGTTGCGTCACCTGCGTTTTGAGAGAGCAGTATTATGGCTGAGAATAATACAATATTGTCATCTTAACATTATTAATTTCTTGATATGAAATATATAAGTGTAAAGTAAAGTGTCAATGTAAAGTATTCGTTACATTGCAGCGACGGCTTCTCTGTGACTTGGAAGCTGCTTAATAGTGCTGTTAAATGATTCATCGTCCCATGGTCTGATGGTAGTTGTATTTACATGTTGAAGATATTACATGTATGTTTTAACGACTGGATGATTGTTAAAACGTGTTAACAATGAACTATTTTCCATTTTGTCTATAGGTGTTCAAGTTCTATGGGATGGAGACAGTTTTATAAGAGTGTCTGTTTCACCTAAATATAAAAATAATTTATGTGGATTGTGCGGGAACTATAACGGAGATCGCCATGATGATTTTAGAACGTTTGACGGTTTAATTGTAGATGACGTCAATGCTTTTGCCACTTCTTGGCGAATAGGAAGCAAAGGTGATTGTGACGAAAGAGCTACTATGCGTTCTCCGTGCAAAACAAACCAACAGTCTAAGATGGACGCACGAAAGGAGTGTAGAATTATAAAATCTGCAGTATTCGCACCTTGTAGGGGAGTAGTAAAGCAGTGGTTATACTACAGGTGAGATTCAATGCTAAAGTTTGACAATTTCAAGAAGGTTTACATCAGCCAAGCTTTGGCATTACAAGACATACAAATATCAAATTTGTACAAACTGTGACAAAAATAACATAAATACAATACAGAAATCAGTCACTGGGTTTACACAAAGACTTACTTTTTAATTCTTTAAAATAGATTTGTTAAGAAAGTGATGATGAACGTACCAATCTATTATCCTCCACAATAGACTTAACGCACCAGTCATTACCAGCTTAGTATCTTAGGAGAACACTTTAGGCAACCACCAAATTGTATAATATAGGGAGGTAGGGGAGGAGGATACAGGCAGCGTCAGTGAAATTATGACGACAATGTCATTACAATTTTAAGATAATTAAAAATGAAAGAATAGATACTGAAAAAGCAATAGAAAAAATTACAGCATTTATTATTTAAATCTGGAATAATTTACGATAGAAAAGTAGGTTCATGAAAAGCATCACATACGTTAAGTGTTCTAACCAGTTTTGTCCAAGAGTGTAGCATTTCCTTTTTGTTCACTTCTTAGGACGTGCCTCACGGACGTGTGTGAATGCGGTTCTTCTAATTCCTGCTCATGTGAAGCTATTCTAGCCTACATTAGGGAATGTGAAAGACATGGTGTCCAAATATCTTACAGGCCAAACGTCAACTGTGTATAGCAACCGGAGAAACCTATGGATGAAGTGATATGTTGGTCGGTCGACAAGTCACTAATTGCACCTTCTATCAGAGTGCAGATGCCATCACTGTGAAGTTACCCAGAAAGCCACTTCCTAACAATGCGGAATAGGATGAATAATGGGTGTGGTCTTTAGAAAGCATTGAAGTATATGGGAGAACTATCGGTGTGTAACTCAAAGATGGTAAGCATGTGCATATAATGTGATGTTTTGCAGCTGAAACTTTGGTCCCAGTATATATGTTTGTAATGAGTACAATATAAGAAGCAATGGTTTGTACAGTGTGTCACGGTGTCAGTTAAAGCCTTAATATGCACGAAAATATTTCGTACGTTAACTTGAATTGGTTGTGTTCTTGCAAGACAAAAACTTTGTTCAGGTTGGTTTGATAAAATACATCGGCAAGTAATCTACTACATGTTCATGACTAAAAGCCTTGATAGTGTAACTTATACAGACCTTGAAGTAAGTTATTGGGGTTTGTCCCTAAAGCCAAAAGAATATTCATAATAGTTAAGCGTATAGATAATACACCAAAACACATTTACATACATCGTGAAAATAGTATCAATCATGTGTAGCACAAACTCTCCTTTCCCGATTGATATATTGAAATGTGAACCTTAGCGTGTCATCTTCTGATAGAAAAATGATATAATGGATCTTTAGACCTCTACTTAAATGTATTAAGAACTTTCACGAATTTTATTGTCTCCTCTTTTATTAAGTTTTGATGTATATTAACCAAAGATGTGTAGGAAATCAATTTTTGCGATGTTATTAAAAACTATTTTGGTAGTTTATGAGACGAGATTTGTTTTGTTAGGGGAATAATTGATTATGCTCCTTGATAGTATACTTATATCCATCAGTTGTGAAATTGCGTAGACACTGGCTAAGCCTTGATAAAAGAAGTTAAACATAATGATGATGATAATATTGTGAAGGTTCATGCCACGAACAAGAAAAAGGTATTTGCATGAAGGCATGCAGGGGCTCATTTAGGTTTAAATCATCCTTTTAAATTGCATTTTAGAATTCATCAAATAACAACACAAAGTTGATTCGATTACGATTGAATTAATCCTAATGTATTTACATAGTGATAGTTTTGTTTTGTTTTTGCTAGTAAATATTCCTTTATTTTAATCCCGTAAAATGGAATCTTTGTTTAACTTGATTCCAAATTTTGTTGATTGGGTATAATTATGCTTCATCATGGCCAGTGGAGACAACTAGTAGTTGTAAAATTGATGATGAGATTATCACTACTACCACTGCATGTGATTGAGGTTCGTTTAGGGATTAATCCTGTACATATACGATGGGTATTATTCATTTTGAGGCGATATAAAAAATCTTAAACTACTTGCACAAACTACTCAAAATTTGTTGTAAGGATCACGTTAGGTTATAAGAATGTTGGAGCTCATATGGTAATAGATTATACAGGTCACAATGCGAACTGTGCTTTGCAGTGGACGGGTTTAACAATGTTGCGTATGAATGACTTATTAAACTAGATGTTAAGAATTGTGTTAACGTCGAAATTAAGAGAATACTGGTTGACCATTGTTTTTCGATAAGTGCAAGTGGGTTGAATTACATTTACATAAGACACAATAAAGGTTAGTAAGTTTGAATCAAGATGGCAATGAAAGGATTACAATAATGATGAAAGTTTTCCAAACATTTATTCCGTTTTTAAGATACTCAATCTTAAAAGTTGATCAAACCCTTTATACATGAATGAAAGCAACTGAAAGTAGCATTAAAGCCTCATTTTCCTAAACCGTTTTTGTTGTTGATATTGAAAGACATATTTTATGTTTGTTAATTAAAATATTAGACAATGTCAGCTGCGTAGTAAAACAAAATCTATTGAAATAACCGTGATTTTCAAGCTAAAAGAAGTAAAAAAATATTAAAGAGAGTTTAGATCATTTCTAAATGATAACGAGTAACACTTGTTAAGGAAATGAAGACGTGGCGTTACTTTTCTGGTCCTGACATTCTACACCAGTTATTTCCAGTCAAACTGCAGAGGTTTTCAAATATTTAATATCTCAGCTCTTGAACGGTAAAATGATTTTTTTACAGCTATGTTTAATTCTGTCAGCTGTAATTTAAGGTAGCCATGATTAACCAATAGGTAATGCTTTTTTTCTATCTATTTATTATATTTTTTTTCTCCATGAATTCAGCTTCCAAGACAAATCAATCGAAACTCATTAATACTTCATTTTAAAAATTGTGTTGCTGTCGTAATTTAAAAGAAACATATCTCTCTGAATCAATGTGTTATATTGGTTGAAGAAAAAAAAAACAGATTTTAGAAAACAACTTTCTTTTGGATAAGAAATGACCATTTGATTATTAATCAAAATTTGAAATGTTTGCTAGAATATTTTGATAAGAAAACCACAAGATATTCAATTTTATGAACGAAACAGGTTATTTACTCTTCAGAGAGGGTTATAAGAGGGTTATCGTAAAATGTATAGTTGAGTGGACGTGTTTCTTTTATAGCTGTCATTTTTTTTCTCCCATGATTTCTCTATAAAAAATCAAAATGGATTCCTAATCACACATTTTGCAAGTTGAATTTGGATTCACATCTTTTTGCCGAGCGGTAGTTAGAAGTCATCTAGGATACAAAACATCTTCTTTATTCAGTAAGTGTTGTACACAGACTCTACAGACCGGTGTGTTTTTCCAAAGCAATCCTCTAAAGTTTTCTCTCATCTACTTTTATTTGGTAGTTTGGTATTTTCATGCAGCTCGAATAAATTACCCGCATTGTCGATTCATTACGGGATAATTTTTACTTACTCATTCGTTTATATGTACATATATATATATATATATATATATATATATATATATATATATATATATATATATATATATATATATATATATATATATATATATATATATATATATATATATATATATATATATATATATATATATATATATATATATATATATATATATATATATATATATATATATATATATATATATATATATAATTATATATATATAATATATATATATATATATATATATATATATATATATATATATATATATATATATATATATATATATATATATATATATATATATATATATATATATATATATATATATATATATATATATATATATATATATATATATGTATATATATATATATATATATATATATATATATATATATATCTATATATATTTATATATCTATATATATATATATATATATATATATATATATATATATATATATATATATATATATATATATATATATATATATATATATATATATGTATATATATATATATATATATATATATATATATATATATATATATATATATATATATATATATATATATATATATGTATATATATATATATATATATATATATATATGTATATATAGATATATATACATATATATATATATATATCTATATATATCTATATATATATATATATATATATATTTATATATATATATATATATATATATATATATATATATATATATATAGATATATTATGTATATATATATATGTATATATATATATATATATATATATGTATATATATAGATATAGATATATATATATATATATATATATATATATATATATATATAAATGTATATATATATATATATATATATATATATATATATATATATATATATATATATGTATATATGTATATATATATATATATATATATATATATATATATATATATATATATATATATATATATATATATATATATATATATATATATATATGTATATATATATATACTTCATGTTATACCTTACCTTCCATGCTATAAATATGCAATCTGGTCACATGACCTGATTCTAACGCACTTCTAACCGACCTTAAAAACGTAGTTACCAGAACAGCCTTGACCTCCATATAACCTCTACTAACCCTCACTCTTTTTCAGCGCGTTTTTTTTTTCACAACATCGCTGGAACTGGTCAAATTTTGTTTGATAAATCTAAGCTTTTTCTAACAATTTTCTTCCTTGCAGCTTCTACCAGGCAGGTTTTTACGCTGTTTGGCCTTATTCGGTTCGCCTATTTAAGTCTTCTGAGGTAAGACAAGGTAGCCATGGGTTCGGGATTTTGTCGCTCCGACTCGCAGAACTTTCCCGTTTAGTCTACACTTAGGATAGAGTGTTTTTGTCTCCATCCGTTCAAAGCGGGTGGCTAGTTCGAGAGAGTCCTACTCTCGCGGCGGGTGTTTTTAGGCCCTAGAGCACCAAGTTCCCCTGTCTGGTGGACCTCTTGCCCCTGGCTTTAAGTTTTTTTTACCCTTGGCCCCGCCTTTCTACGAGAAGAGCCTAGCGTTATACTATGCATTGTATTAACATGTTAGGATATCTTCAGTACAGGTTCTCGTATGCATTAGGCCAATTTCTTCAATCGATGTTGGCGCATGTCTATTGGATCGACGTCACCACAGGGTGTTCGAGGAGCTGGCTTCTTAAGAAAACCATCTCCACGAGAAGCATAGCATAACAAGAGCTATTTTCTCCGTGTTACGTAGTTTCACGACCGTCCGAAGTATACTGAATATAATTTTCGCGTTGAACTTGACGTTCCTCTTAAACTATAAAGAGATTAGCGCGGTTTAACGTACAACGTACGGTAACTCCGGGAGTACCACAACTTTTCGGGCCTCTGAACGGCTCCGTACCGGTCCCTACGGCTCCAAGACACGAGTTCACGAGTCCGGTACACGGCTTTACAGGTCCATGCAGTTCCGTAGCTACACTCTACAAGCCCTTTGGGCTTCGTTGTGCGGTCCCGAACCGTCCCTTACTCTTTCAAAGCCTAGCCTTACACGGCTCCGGTGAACGGGAGGTTCCAGCCCCCACAGGACCTATGCGGGATGACGTACAACGTACGACAAACCTGGATAACACAACTTTGGGATAATGCGACCTATAGCCGCGTGCTACAGAGTTCCGCGGTCGTCATTCTTACCGGGACGCGTATAGGGTTCGACGGCAATCCCCCACCGGCTACGCTGCTCCGTGGTGAACAAATACAAACGGAGTTAACGACATACACCAGCAGCGCAACTGCTTGGTAGGCGACCAGGAGCTACAGAGTTCCGCGGTCGTTATGACACGTATTGAGTACGACGGTAGTCCCTTCTCCCTTCCCCACGCAACTACCAGCTTCGTGGCTCCATAGTGAAACACACAGTTAACGGCTCGTATAGCTTGCGTAGCACGTGGACTCCTCCGTATCCCACACGGCTCCAGTATATTTTCAGCTATTCCAACAGGAACGCGCACTGAGTACGACTTTACTCCCTCACGGTTAATCACTTACTCAGTGTTCCCGTGGTGAATAGAAGTATATTGAGGTAACAACTCATGTAACAGATGTAGTACGTTAACGCTATCGTGGATCCAGACGGTTCTTTCATACTGATAGCTATTACGTTAAGGACACGTACCAGTACAGCGGTAGTCCCCCTCGCGTAGCCACTAGCTTGTTGCTCCGTGGTGAACACAATACAACTGGGCGGACGGCTGGTGGAACCATGTTGACGCCTTTGTAGATCCATAACGGCTCTATGCTACTTAACGGGGACGCGTATTGAGTGCGGCGTTATTCCCCCCCCCTCCTCCCCACGTAGCCAAGAGCTTATCAGCTCCGTGGTGAAGGCTTTAACGGAATTAATGGCCCGTGTAGTATACACAGTAATTTTACCCCGCTAAGCGTAGCAGGGTTATTTACGAGAGTTATACTTACCTTCCATGCAACCCGGCCCGCCTTCCCTCTCGTTCAGGCCTCGGTGGAATGTTAAGTGAGGGTTAGTAGAGGTGTTATATGGAGGTCAGGGCTGGGCTATATATATATATATATATATATATATATATATATATATATATATATATATATATATATATATATATATATATATATATATATATATATATATATATATATATATATATATATATATATATATATATATATATATATATATATATATATATATATATATATATATATATATATATATATATATATATATATATATATATATATATATATATATGTATATATATATATATATATATATATATATATATATATATATATATATATATATATATATATATATATATATATATATATATATATATATATATATATATATATATATATATATATATATATTTATATATATATATAAATATATATATATATATATATATATATATATATATATATATATATATATATATATATATATATATATATATATATATATATATATATATATATATATATATATATATATATATATATATATATATATATATAGATATATATATAGATATATATATAGATATATATATATATATAGATATATATATATATATATATATATATATATATATATATATATATATATATATATATATATATATATATATATATATATATATATATATATATATATATATATATATATATATATATATATATATATATATATATATATATGTAATTTCCTGTCGCTTCTGAGTAGTTCACTTTCCGTTTTTCTTGAAACTTAACAAATGTCATGTTTGTCCGTTGAATAGTTCAATAAATTCTTAATGTTTGATTAAACATCAATCACTTACGGGATTCTATTGATTGTTTAAAAGCTGTGATAAAACGACGGAAAGGTACATTAATTTCGCCAAGATGAGGAAATGAGGCGGTGTGCCAGGTATTGATTATGTACGGTTTGACGGGACTGAATCATGTGAGCAATTCTATGTATGTCTTGCACAACTATATGGTTGTGTTGCAATGGAACAAGTAATGTAAACGAACACTTATAAATGTCTTGGATGTTGATTTTGTTAGGGTGAAAGATGATAGCTTTATGCTAATCAAAGTGTTATTGGTTTAAGATTTCAAAAAAGTTTACAGAAAATATGTTGAATACAATTTCAGCGGAATATAACAATTTTGAGCATTGAGCTAGACGTAGATGTTGTTGATGTTTTGGTAGTATGTCGTCTAGTGATCCAAACCATGGAAAATTTAATTGTGAAAAAGAAGACTTTGCTTTAATATTTCATATAAATAACACTGGTTATCTGATCATCATGTAATTGAATTTTAGTAATTAGCTTACATACCACAATGGCATCTAAATTCAGTTCTTCAACGTATGTGTTATTTTAGAATACCCATGACCACATTCAGAATTACTTTTCAATTGTTTTTTAACTCTATAATGTTTCACCAAATGAAATTAATGTTCTTTTAAATCTGATGAACTAAAAATCTTCTTGGTTCCTAAATTAGGCAAAGTATAACTTCTATATGTGTGTCGAGCAAAAAATGTTATTTTGAGGCTGATAATTTAGGCAATATGTGTGCTGAAGATAAAAACCGCTGAAGCTGCTGCTGGTATTTATAAGTATGGATTCGAGATTAGTGAATAGTGAGCAACAGTGCTTTCATGGGTGTGAGCAGGGATGTCATCTATAAGACATCCGTGGTGTAAGAGATTTGTGTGTGGTTGTGAGAGATGTCACTGCAGTTTGATGTTAAAATGTAGGCATGCCATTGTTTTCCAATGCAAGAAAGTAAGCTTTGTAACTCTGTCTTCGTATATAAAGAAAATTAATAATAACCAGACATTTATCGCAAGAGGTCGAATTATATCTTCGTGAATGAAAATCCCGAGCAAATAATAAACAGTTTTCTTTTCTGTTTTAACACAAAGTAAACTTAAACGTTTTCGAAACGAATAAAATTGGATGCCTACAAACCAAGTATAATGAACAGAATTATGGGAGGAATTTCCCCAACTCTTCTAAATTATAAGTCACAAACCTCTACAATTTTACAAAACTATATGTTATTGGCTACTTCAACGTACACATCTGTATTAAACATCTGCATTATTTTCTGTTGTAGGCCTATATACATTATTTTCTGTGAAGCATTGGTGCTCATGAAATATACGTAAGAATCTGCAAGGTAAATAATACTCACGCAAACCCTGGCACGTATTCCCCCACCCCCCTTCCCGCCCCTTGCTGAGTGTCTTTTTGGGGGGCGTTTTTTGAACTATTGTAACGGTTATGCTTCTGAGGTTTTCCGCTTTATATATATTTCACTCAAGTGGAAATTATTTTCATAGATGTCGGCTTCCCCCTCCCCTTCCCCTCCCTTTTAGAATTTCTGGCTACATGCCTGCGCAAACCTACTTTACCTAATCTGTTATTATTAATATTCAAAACTATACAATTAATCAGTTGAATAAAATGGGAAGGAACTTGAGGATTTGCCGTCTTCAAGATGAAGACAAGCCAAGTGGTTGGTTACTTTCTCCTCTCATCAATTACTACAGCAGAAAAATCGCTCCCTGTTTTGATCAAATTCATGGACTATAATGTTTATAGATAAACTTTAATGTGTTTTTTATACATGATAGTAATGCTACTTGTCAGTTTTCAGTTATGCGTGGTGGACAACACGAAAACCCCAATGGCGTGTGGTTTCTTTTGCAACTTCTATGAATTATGTTTTGTAGGTTTTGATTAAATCCTCGGCAACACGATTAGTTTCAGTACGGAATACATATTCTATAACAGAGTTTTTTTTTTAGGTTATATTTTTTTTAAATTTAGAAATGAAAATCGTTTAAACGAAGCTAGAGTATGTCATTCTTATCTCCAAAGAAAACAACTGATTACGATTACATGTAAACCCTAGGTCATAAGGAGGAAATTCCCTAATCACTTTGGAAAGATGTTTAAATTATTTTTAGTGTGAATGTACTAATTCAAACAAGTAATAAATTTGTGGATAATTTAAAGCCATTATATACAAATTTTCATTTAAAACTTCATGATTTGTTTATAGTTCTATCAACAATGGATGCCATTTCTATTTACACGTTTCTACAGTCTTTTAAACAGAATAAAGGTCACACGCAGTGATTATGGACATTTAAAGTGTTGCCATGTAAGCAGTGTGAACTAGTTAAATTTGAATGTTTCACCTAAAATATTTGTAACAATTATGTTTATAAAATCATATGCAAACTTCATTGTCTTCAAGTATTGGGAGTTATCTTGATAATATATATATATATATATATATATATATATATATATATATATATATATATATATATATATATATATATATATATATATATATATATATATATATATATATATATATATATATATATATATATATATATATATATATATATATATATATATATATATATATATATATATATATATATATATATATATGTATATATATATATATATATATATATATATATATATGTATATATATATATATATATATATATATATATATATATATATATATATATATATATATATATATATATATATATATATATATGTATATATATACACAAATATATATATATACAAATATATATGTATATATATATATATATATATATATATATATATATATATATATATATATATATATAAATAAATATATATATCTGTATATATCTATATCTATCTATCTATATATATATATATATATATATATATATATATATATATATATATATATATATATATATATATATATATATATATATATATATATTGATATATATATATATATATATATATATATATATAATATGTATATATATATAATATATATATATATATATATATATATATAATATGTATATATATAATATATATATATATATATATACATATATATACGTGTATATATATATATATATATATATATATATTTTTTTTTTGTGAAAGAAAAACTGTATTGTATATAAAACTTTTGTATCCTTTTTGAAAATAATGTGCAATATTCTTATTTTATATAAATTATTTTTTCTTTAAGAAAGTAATATTTTTAGTCTTGTGCTTATTTTGTTATTATACATGCGTTTTTGGTTCCGAGGCGATCAACATCAGGACCTATCCGGTCCGCTTTGTCGTGCATGTGTATGTATGTATGTGGGTGTTGGTGTGTTTGTGGGGGTACGCCTAGCTTGTAAACCCGATATCTCAAGACTGGTACATTGGATTCATGTAATATGTGGAACACTAATAGCCCACGGTCCAAAGATGTGCCCTATCATTTTTGGTAATGATGACATGTATTTTATTAAGTGGGCGCGGCTTAATGTAACAAAAATTGAAATGCTTATATTTTAACAATTGTTTTCCCGTTTTTTGTTCATATTTAACACATTAATGTTGTTAGGTAATGTCCACCAGTCTGTAGATGTGCCTTATTATTTTTGGTGGTGATGGCATGCATATTAATGAGTAGGAGGGGCTTAATGTACAAATCTTGAAATGGTCATATTTTAACAACTACATATCTGTTTTATATGTGGTCTAGGTATGATGTTAGCTGGTGTGTACATGCTCATGGTATACAAATGTTGAATTTCATTAACATGAATAGTGGGCGGGGCTTAATATTATTTTACTGAAAAAGAGCTTGTAAACACTATATCTAAAGAACAATAAACTGGATTCATGTCATATTTCGTACACAGATAGCACATGGTCCGTGTATGTACCCTGTTGGCTTCGGTGGTGATGTCATGCATATCAATTAGTAGGCGGGGCTTAATCTAAAAATCTTTAAATGCTCATATTTTAACAACATGTCTGTAGTTTTAATTCATACTTGGTATATTTATGTTTTTAGCTAGTGTATACATATGCATGGCTAAAATTGTTGAATATCATTAACATGCATCATAAACGGGGCTAAATATGATTTTGTTGAAAAAAGCTTGTAAACACAGTAACCGCTGGACAGTACATTGGATACAGGTCATATGTGGTACACAGATAACTCATTGTCATTCTTGTCAGTATTGTTTACATGCTTATGTTGACAACAGGTTATATCACTAATATGCATGCCTTAATGTGAAAATGCTCCAAACAACTTGTAAACACATCGCACACATATCATATGCTGTACACAAATGAGTTACGGTCAATATACTAGTATGTGACCTATTGTGTTGGCGTTGGTGGGGCATTATGTAAGAAATTTCAAACAGTGATGTGCAACCATATGCATGCTTTGCATCATACTTGTAATATTGTCAAGTTCACTTATTGATATGCATGGCGGACATGGCTTATGAATATATGTGTTTAGCATATTTCATGATATGCAATGCCAGTTAGTATCAAACTTGGAAAATTAACTAACAATGAAACGATGCATCCGAACAACATTTTAGTTTTCTGGTTACTTTATGTGGTTTAAAGATTTAACGTTGTGTATGAAGAAGCTGAAATTTTGTAATTTAAAGTGTAAGATGAAGAAATTTATTTCAGTGTCAATTATCTTACATAGAGATTTTGTATCATACAATACCTCTATCTCAAAATGTGTCAGGCATGTAGGGTATTTACGCCCATATGGGAACTGATTAAGTAAGAACAGCCGATACTGATACGGAAAGCTGCGGGAAAATTACCATTCATATAAGTTACTCTCAGGCTTGTTGAGACGGTATATAAATTACATAATTAAATGTGATCCCGATAGGAATAGGAATTTATATATTGAATCGGAAATTCTGTGAAAACTACTGCATATGCTCTTGGTGTACTGTGATATTAGGGTAAATAAATTGAATGATATGATATTACGCACTTTGTTTTTTCCATAAAAGCTGAACATTGGTGCAATCCATATCTATCTGCATGTATGCGTTAAATTTGTAAAAGAGTACGACCATGGCCTGGCCAGTAGCTATATGCAACCCAACATATAATTGGTGTTGGTAAATCTCGATGACACCACATCCTCTATCTATTGCAGAAATTCCAAATTTACTCGTGTCTGCTTTTCAGCAAGCTCAAAAAGAGTGTCAATTTCTTTGATATGCTACAATGTATGATATTTGTGCCAACACTATGGATTAATGTGCATAAGATTCCCACTTACGAGATTATCTCGCCATCATATTTCTAACTATTCAGTGTTGTAAAGTGGGGATGAAGTTTAAAAGTGTGAAGTTAGATACAGACATTTTTCTTTTTGCTATGCAATGAGTACAGAAGCTATACCGAAACTATCTTCAAGTTCTTTTCCAAT
The DNA here is from genome assembly GCA_020152595.1 of Chiridota heheva. NCBI lineage: Eukaryota > Metazoa > Echinodermata > Holothuroidea > Apodida > Chiridotidae > Chiridota > Chiridota heheva. The sequence continues at coordinate 370,823 of JAIGNY010000843.1, forward strand.
AATGTGCTTTTGTCACGAGTTTCTAAATTGCTCTTTGCATGAACGATTACTTAAGTTTGGTAATGTTTTTTTCTCCAATTAAATTGGACGTGATCTGATAGTCTTAATGTATATTTGAACCCTTAATAGCTTAAAGTCTTCTTTTAGTCTTAAAGATATTTTGAAAACATAAATGTATTGTTATATGATATTAATTGTGTTACACACTCGTTGAGAATGTCAATTAATTATGAAACAACTCTAATTATTTTCTACCTCTATTATATATAACCATGATTTCAGCAAATATTGCTGCAAATGATTTTCATTATGAGAAATACAATCCAGACATTTTAAAATGAAAAATGATTTATGTATCTTTATTTTCCAGTATTTTGTGCAACGTATGAAAATATAATATATTAATGTATTGAGAAGTACAGCATTTTCCTATTTAATTCTGTCATTTATATTACTACCGAACAGTTTGGCTAGACTATGATTTCAGTGGTTGATATAAAAAAAAAGTGACGTTAGAACTCAATACAAAAGTTTATCGACTGAATTAACACGTCATAAAGATATTTAAGAAGATGGCAAGCATAAAGTACAGAATTGCAGAGATGTATAATCAAGGCATGAAAAAACCTACCTTGTGATCGCACTTTTTATTATACATTTCTGATTCGGTCTTACAATGAAAGGATTGCTAAAATATCATCATTATCAAAATATGCCCATTGAGGAGGGGCCCTCGGTGCATGGGGTATGGCACCAGAGCCATTAATTGCTTGCTTGAATCGTTGCTAATTTTAACTCATTGCTGTTACGACTTTCCTATATTTAGTTGTATTGCCTTCATTTTTTGACAAATATATCTAATGAAGTGTACTGACAAATTGATAATATATGAGCACCATTTACCTGACGTTCTCAGCCTGTCAGTATAGTCAAGTAGTTTCATACTGATTGACAAGTATCTATAGCAAATACTTGCTGTGTTTTTTTTTGAGATGTTAATTGAAGTTTCAGTATTTTATGATTGTGCCTTTCTGCATTTGTATACCTTATTGATTGTTCATTTTTTTGACAATCCAAGATGAGCTCTGCATGTACTTCATACTGCCCACAATTGTGTCTGCTCATGATAAAATTAAGTTTTTCTTTATTTCTAAATTTCAATTCTACGAAAATTCCTCAGAGCTACTTTAAGAATGCTTTGGAAGGAAATTGATATGTAAGACAGTTACGTTTAGTAAAGAACGTGATAGTTGTAACTTGTAACAACAATTTTAAATGCAAGGGGGCAAGAAGAATACAAACTGATTATACATCAAAAGATGATTCGCATCTGAAACAACAAAATTCAAAATATTAACAACCAAATTCTTCAAATCCATCATAAAATTTCGCAGTTGATTTTAATGAATTTCGGGGTGAAATTTGATTTAATAGTTCCTTGCTACATTATGAGCATTAGACGTATTTTAAGATTGCCGTCTTCTTTGTCAAAGACAACAATTTAAAAGGTTATTGATTAGTATCTGGTCTTTGCCCTGGACAAAAAAATTGGATAGTTACAATCTTCTAAGAATTTTCTAGACAAAGAATGATTATAAGCTTTATTGATTAATAATTTTAGACAAAATAATGATCACAATTGCAAGTGTTAGTTTCTGCCGTTCACATCAAATGAAAATTTACTGATTACCCACTTACATTAAATTGTATCCAAAACTGTTGATGATGTAAAGGAGAAAAAGGAAATATTTCGCCAATTCGCAGAGCCAATTGGCAGATTGGCTCTTTATAAGCGAGACACGACAGAAGTATAATTGTTAGGATATTATAAGGGTCATTTCAGTTTGAATAATTTTGATGACGCTTAGTTGGGAGTTTAATGGTGTATAGACAGGTAGCACCAAGATGAGCTTAATTTGTCTAAAATATACTAAGAACCGTGCAAACAGTCAAACGTTCCATCAAAACAGTCAAACGTTCCATCAAAACAGTCAAACGTCCCATCAAAACAGTCAAACGTCCCATCAAAACAGTCAAACGTTCCATCAAAACAGTCAAACGTTCCATCAAAACAGTCAAACGTACCATCAAAACAGTCAAATGTCCTATCAAAACAGTCAAAGGTCCCATCAAAACAGTCAAACGTCTCATCAAAACAGTCAAACGTACCATCAAAACAGTCAAACGTACCATCAAAATCGGTTAAAAATTGACCATTTTACAGCATTTTAAAAGTTAGATATCCAATTGCCATAAATTGCACAATATTGTGTCCTCAGAATGGGACAGCTGGAAAATTGAACATGTTAACTTAAACCTATTGTTTCTCGGTCCTTCCCCAGAATATTTTGAATGGAAGAAGTTAGCTATAATGAACAGGAACTTATATGCTATTATAACAGTGATCCCCATTTAACAATACAACGCAACTAAAGAACCTTTGATATTTTAAATTTGGGAAAGGAATAGAAAGAATTTCATGCAATAATTTGAGCTGTATTACTGTTCATACAGGCATGCATATCACTTTTGCGTCAAGCTAACAAATTTTACAAACAACGATTTGTCATAGCGTAAATACTACAAGTGCTATTGTGACCATTTAAGGTTATTCTGCTCAGAATTTAAAGCTCTTCCATCTTGGTAAAAATGCACCTTTACAAGGATGATAAAATGTTTGTAGCTCTGCATGCTAAAACTTATTCCTTGAAATGCTAAGATTCTATAGGATGTACATTTCAGTTGAAACGTTAATTATTGGGATATCCATTCCGAACCTCACTCACCCTCAGTCTGTGGATGGGAATTAGCAGATAAACTAGTGATATGCTAAGGCTGTAAGGAGCAAAAACACTAGAATTGGGAGCTACTTAAAGTAAGCCATTTGTATACATGTATCATAGGCGGAATTTAAAGGGAATAGGGGGCACTTCCCCCCCCCTACACACACATACCTTTTTTCCGAATTTGTATCGTTTGTATGGTGACTTTTGCATCTTAACGTGATTCCCCCCCTTCTCCCCCTTCATCTCCCCACATTTGACTCCCTTTTACCCTGCTTTTGGTCGGCAAATTCCACCTATGCATGTGTACACACCAGTAAGTAGTTTGATCACAATTGTCGTCACAAGTGCAGACAATTGAAACACTCTGTTCACTCAGTGTTCTAAGCACTCTTCTTACTCAAATTTGAAAATGATATATAGGCCGAAAGATGGATCCCTGCAAATTGGTATAATACAGTAGTTTAGAAATATGTGAAAGTTTAAAGGTAATTTTGATGTGTGGCCAAGAATGTAACTTAATTTCCATTTTGCGATAATTCTCAAAACGATGGAAAACACGTTTATTTTCATTCATTTTCATAAGTTTTGAACCAACATAGCAATTTTTACGTATTCACAGTTGCATTGCCTGGGGTCCCTTAAGGAAGGCAAGGGGCTCACACAGAGGCGTAGGAATCGGGGTGAGGAACAGGGCAAAACCTGCCCCCTAAGCGAATTTAAGCTTCCTGGTTGGATGCGTTCTGCCCGGTTGGGAGGTGAAATTAGGAAATTATTCACAGAAAATCAAAAATATGGTACTACTATTGGACATTTTTGTAAAATGTCCCGAAAACTGGCCAAAATTTCCCGAAAAGTGGCACAAATTTAGCCAAAAATCTCGAAAACTGGCCAAAATTTCCCGAAATTAAAGAAAATATCCTGGAAAATTAAATGGGAACTTAATTTACCAGTGTAATTTTCCCGCTTGTTACCGTGATTTATCACCCCCTCCCCTCCCCTTCTTCCCTTTCGATTTCCCACTTTATTGTTTTGCTATTGGCATCCAGCTTTCAGTAACACTCTGGAGAACTGATGTCTAAATGAGCGTTACGATAACGATTGAAGTTAGAAAATGATTTGTATATGAGTAATATGTTTGCAAAGTAAGAGTGCATTCACAAAGGCCACATACCAAAATCTACAGACCTTTCGTAAAAGCATTTAGGCAAACATCTTTTTTGCAATGCCAAAATCCGCGGTGTAAGATATCAATTAAACCCAAGCTATATTGCAAAATATGGTGTTCTCCATAATCAGAGGACTTTGTGAGGCCTCTGCAAGGAATTCCTTCCGTTTTGGTGTTCTGTTTTCTTTCCAAATGATCTTTTATTTTGTTCGGATCGTTCATTTCATATATGAACTGACATTTATGTATTATTGCATGAACTTTTCTATTGAAACGGTGTCGTCATTCACCGACTAGGGACGATCGAAGGGTCAGGGGCACCGGCGAAGGCATTTTATTTGTAGCTTTGAAGGAGTGCCACCGATATCTGATATAATCATAAAAACGAAAAGGATTAACTGGGTTCTATCCCTCGAACTTCGTTTCGCATACAAACTCCAATTTACATTAAAGCAAAATAATAACCTACGTGAAATGATTAAAAGAATGTCACCCCTACACACACACACACACACACACACACACACACACAAACACCTCGCTGCAGTTCTTGATAACTATACTGAGTTGATGGAGCTGCGGACTGGGAGTGGTCTTAGTCGTATCTTAAAGGAATTAAAGACAGAATTCGTCAGTAGGGGAGAATTCTGGACTTCTGGTGTAATAATAAATGGACTAAAACTTGGAGCTTTGTATTCATTACACGATCCATGGAGACCGCCATTTTAACTAGTGATAACGTTAAGTCAATGGGGATTTTTAATGAAAACGTGGCGGAGGGGAGGGGGTATTTTTGAAAGGGAAAACCGATATCAAATGATTCATTAGATTTGACCGCTGACATTTCAATTTCATTGTGGACTTCGCGATGAATAACAAAAGACTTCCGTTGACAGGTCATTGACCTTTTGAACAGCCCTCTCGACAAATGATTATGTGTTGGCTTAGGCTTCGCTGATACCGTCTACATGCATCATACGTTACATTACACAAATATTACCGCTCAAAATCCCATTGATATAACGTTATTACAAATTAAAATGACGGCCTTCATGAATCTTAATGAATACGAAGCTCCAAGTTTTGGTGTATTTTCTGATTACACCAAAAGTCTAGGATTCTCCCTGACTATTCGTGGCGTACAAGCAATGATGCCGACCCTTGACTTCATGTTTGGTTCCTCCATGGGAGAAAGGTTGTTCAAGATGACAGATAATTTAGTAGCGCACTTCAGAGTCCTAACATGGATGCTGCAAAAGGCAACAGCTTGGCTAACAATGTTGTGAACACGCTTGAAAAGGACATAGATGATTCCTCTTTTGAACTTTTTTAAGCGCGCACCTTGAAGAAGATAGAAGATCTTGAGGCCGATGAGCCAAAACTCCCACGGAGGCGGAAGGCGCCCTCACATTGGGAGAGCGGCTGGCCATCTTCATTTCACTACCCAACCGATGCCAAAGAACACTATCGTACATTGTATTTCATGACATTTGACAACATAGCTCAGCGTATCAAGAACAGGTTTGGACAACCGGATTTTAAGAGATACATAGATCTTCAGCAATTGTTATTCAAATCTATCTGGGGTGAGCCGTGCAAGACAGAGCTGAAATTAGTCTCCAAAGAATACAATGATGATGTAAATGTTGATTATTTACAAAGTCAACGAAGTTTACTACCGGAAACAGTCAAGTCACTGGGGTTTAATCAAAGTCATTTTGATATGAAAGATTTAATGAGCTTTCTTCAATCTTCGGATAGTTTTGCTGCCTACTTTTGTCAGACGTTGTTATCGTAGCAAAGCTAGTCTTTGTTATGCCTGCTACAAATGCTTTGAGTGAGAGATCATTTTTCGCTCTCCGTATAGTAAATATATACCTACGTTCAACAACAAGTGACTGCAAATGGAATCATCTTATGACGATGCACGTTCATAAAGAATTGACAGACATTTTGGATTTTGATTTTATACTATAATTTCGGGGAATTTTTTGAGAAATTTGAAGCATATGTTGGTTATCTTATATGTTGATAATAAGTTATCCTCCTAACTGGAAGGTTACTATAACAATAATATATATAGGTAAAGTAACATTTTATATCATAATGTATGTACTGATCATATTCGTTACGTAACCTCCCCCCACTCCTAATAATTTGAGGTCTCATACGGCCCTGTTATATCAGTTTTACTTGAAAAATCGTACCAACACAGCTGAGGCACAGTGATACAACTGTAAACTTTCCTTGAGATTAAGTTAAGTTTCTAAAAAATTAAAGATATATAATCGAAGGCTTCAGCTCAACTATAAATTAATAACATTGTAAGTAATTCTCCAACACCTCCGACATTAATTTCCTTTAATCTACCTTTTGTTTTTAAGAGCAATAAAAAACGACCAGCACCTTTTATTTTGAAATGCTTCAATTTGGAAGCTACCTTGATAAAAGATAATTAGTCTTGTATTCAGCCCAGAGCATGTTGTTTGATCAAACTAACTTTCACCAGTTCGTCAGCAATCCCAAAATTAATTGCCTCTAATCTCGAAAGCATCCGCGAGATCTATCATTACGTTTCTATTTTGTAATAAAACGTAGTCTGCTTATACAAACTGACAAACAGTCAGATTTATCACTGTTCTGTTGGGCGAATCCGTCACATTGGAATCGTTACTGAAGTGGCAATGACCTAGTTGTTAAGATTAAAAAAGCAGTTTTGATAACCTATCATGTCCAATTTTTCTCCCATTCTAGTAGAAAACATGAAATGCATAATTGAACTGAATTGAGTATCGTACACCCATGTTCTGATGTTGGGTTTCAAACAGAGGAGAGGAAAAGGGATGTTTCTGGAGACTTCGTTCGTTTTTTTTTTTACCCCTGCATATGTGCATGCCATCAGGTCAAGTGGTAGCAGTACAATTTCCCTTGTGCTCTCCTTTCCAAGCTTCCGAAATGTCTGAATGTTGCTGAATTATTTAGGGTTCAAGTTCATAGCATATTGAACACTTTTTTTATTGAAAAATCTCTGCAAATGTGGCGGTTGTAGAGAATCACGAGAAAGGAACGAAAGAATTATGATTAACTGAAACGCAGGCCGCATCCAAATTAAATCCTTCCAACCATTACACGATTTATCCGATTAAATGTAACAATGGACAGGTGAAACTCGGTTGTGCTCTAAAAAGCCTTTAAGGAAACAAATCAATTTAAGAAAGGGTTTGATAGTAAATCATGACTTTTTTTTTATATATAGCGACGTGCCAAACTATTGTTCTCCATCTACCCGCTGTAAGTGGCCCGCTGTAAGTGGTTTATCAAATCTAACAAACATAGATCATTCTGCAGAGCAACTTTGCCTATTGTCTGACTGTTGATAAGTTTCAGTAAAATATTTGTTTAGTTTTTATATCAAATTTTGAAAGATTTTCCAAGGAGCCTATTCACGTTTCTTGACAAATCCTAAGAGTTCCCATACTTATTCAAAGGTCCATGAAAATGTAGTTTTAGGTCCAAGTTTGAACAACCAATGAAAACAATGTTGGGTATTTAGTTGCAAAATGTTACGATGGAATATGTGTTTACATTTTGAAGATATAATTTGGAACCACTATGTCTCTCTCGCTTCTTGTATTGTTCCCGCTCTATACCTATTGACTCGTGCTTGTAAAGTTGTTGGGTGTATCCACAGATGTTAAAATTATGATTGATAGAAATGTCAAATCTAAATGATACCTCTCCATTGGGACCGGCGAGAGGATAGTGGGCCCGCCGAGGCGATCATACTTGAAAATTCCGAGGAGCAACAAAAAAGGTCATCGCCTATTCCTACAGTCCTATTCCACTTTTACATCGTTTTCGCCAGTTTTCGGTTATTACAAATTTTGGGGTCCCGCTGTTTCTTAATTTTTAAGCTCCCTTTTGACCAGGTCATCGCGGTACTGCTTCCTGTGTCTGAATGTCCGACACGTCATATGGTAACATATTTTGCTAAACGTATTTAATTTGTTCTCAGCTATTTTAAGAAGTCATTTGTGTTGGAAATACTTACATTTTAAGTTTCTGTTCCTGTATTTACAATAATGAAATTCTGCTGCAATAAAACAGTGGGCGAGAAAACACAATTTAATATAAGAAAGCAAAGTCTTCGTGTCTTTGAAAACACGATAGTTTAGAAAATGCTGGCGGCGACGAAGGGTTAACAGCTTATACTTTCAAAGTGGAAATCTTACAATTCATAAATGTTTCAAGTTGGGTGTAATGTCTCATCTATCTGTATTGTCATATATGTGTAATGCATTTGTGTTGTTTTCTTACTATGCGTGCTTTCACTTAATAGCTTATGAAAACAACATGTGCGATGTTCTTTCGCAAGTTCATTTGCTTTGATTGGAAATAACTATTATGCAAATGATTCCTCACGTGCACTTAAAACACAAAATCCAGGCCGTTATCCAAAGGAAACTTTACTTTTATCTTTTTTTATTTATTTTTTATCCATCAAGGGTTTGGATTTTTATTCAATCTTTCTGCATCTTAAGAAAAAGTATTTAACTTTATAAAGGTTTGTTAATGCATCCGGAAATTTAAAAACCCGCAGGCGATTTGATATTGCAACAAAGACAACAACTACTGGCAACATTGGGTACGCACATCCATGCGTAAAATTATAGGTAGACAATCTGACAATGATCCAAAGTACATTGGAGCCCTTGAGGATATTGGTTTCCTTGTCTCACATGAATTACATACATCATTGTGGCGCATAACGAAAAACATGAAATCACTGGCAGAAAATACCAGGTTTTCAAGTTTACAATTTAGTTGAAAGAATCAATTAATGGCCAACATTCCGATAGAATTGTAGCGTAATGATAGTATTTTTAGCTGAATTAGAGATGTAATTTCTCCAAACTTTGCCACTTTTTGTGCATGTTTGTACAATCCAAACGCCCATTTATATTAGTTTCTGCAGCTGCGGCAAAGCTGATTTGATGAGAAACGTTTTCTCTCACTGGTTCACTTATGGCATGTTTCTTATAAGACCGAAAACTTTAATCACATTTGACAACATGTACGCCTCTACTCAAATTTGAACAAAGACTGAAAGATGATATTTGTTTTGAAGCTGAGTTTCTTCAAACACAAATTTCCACAGACGGGAAATTTAAAACGGGAAAACCTGAAAACGGTAAAAGGCATCCATTACAATGGTGTTAATAGATTTGTATTACACTTTATTAAGGTTTTTGCTTGAATGCAAATGAAATTGAAAAAGGAGACTGACTTTACGCACCAAATTTTACTGGAACACATCAGGTAGTTGACTTGATTTCGTCCATTTATTGTTTAATATCATTGTATTGAGTAAGGGTTAAGCACAGGCTGATGATTGAAAGGTCCTCCATCTTCTGAGCAGCAGAGTCGGGCACGTTCGGCTTCAGTGACCCAGTGGGCCGCCCATTCGGACTATGCTGCCTGTATTTTTGAGTTGGCACACTTGTTTCGGGTTGATTAACCCCTACTCTACCAGCAATTTTTTTTAAACGTGCTTGGGTGGCGGGGTCACAGATGGGGCACCCAAAACGGCAACAATATCGCCGCGTGGTAGAGTAGGGCAAACGTACAGGCTGATTATTGAAGGGTCCTCTATCTTCTGAGCAGCAGAGTCGGACACGTTCCGCTTTAGTGACCCAGTGGGCCGCCCACTGGGACCATGCTGCCTGTATTTCTAATTTGGCACACTTGTCGCGGGTTGAATAACTAACCCTTACTCTACCAGCACTTTTTGGAAAACGTGCATGGGAGGCGGGGCTGCAGATGGGGCACTCAAAACGGCAATAATATCGCCGCGTGGTAGAGAAAGGATTAAGATTAGATCAAAACAACCTTAATCTTGTCTGTTAACATAAACTTTAGAGTATCAAGCTCAAGTTGAGCAGGTTAGGAATGATTATAAATAATAATAATAATAGCTGGTGCTTATAAAGCGCCTTTAACTCAGAAGAATCTCAAAGCGCTGTACAACACACCGGGCATTTCCAACTTAACGTCACAGTTTCTGATTTCATTATTTCCGTGTGATTTGAAGAATTAATGTCTTGTTTATCAATAATCATAACATATTTAGCCCTTTATTTGTTTACAAATATAGTATGTAATATGGTTTTTTGTTTTTTGTTTTTTTGTTTCTGCTTTAACGCCAAAAATCGCGCAATGATTTACGCGTCAAAACAACAGTAGCTACCTTGCTACAAAATCTATCAAAATTCATCATAATTTTGTGTTACTTAACAATAAATATCACGCAACCGTTACCATATAGCCTGCCTGGCTATACTGCAGCGGTAAACTTCCCGTTTTTAAATGCCAGGTACATTATGCCAGTTTGCTTCAAAATTTAATGGAAAGTTTAATTTGAGAACAATTTAGTTCATTCCACACAAATGATGTTTAGTCTTATTCTAAAAGGTTTGAACTATAAATTGCCATATGAGGAAAATTAGAACACTCGTACAGTAAATTTATTCATTTTGTTCATGCTCTTGAGCCTGGGTTCAATATGATTTATGGCGTAAATTGCATATCAGCTCCTCACTTCTCATGTTTTATTCAAAGTTTCGTACTGAAAGGCAGATCGCATTTGATATATGTTTTAACATTAATGCATTTGATTGGTTTTAAGGTGCTTGACTTCAAGCTGACAAGTAGGTTCATATATTTTTTCACATTACTTGTCGAACATCCAGACAATATGAAAGTAAACGTCATCAGTCTTTATAGATCTTGTTAAAAAACCTTGCAATCAGTATTTCGTGGCAAGAAATCAGTAAAGCTTAAAACAGATTTTGAAATATTTTCACACTCCTCTGAATATTGCAACAGCTGGGGGAAACATTTAATTAAAAACAATGGGTTAACGTTTAGGAAAGTTGATTGAATTCGTACAGGACAAATTTGTCAATTTCTGTCTTTCAAAAGAAGAAACTTTAATTGTCGCGAGCTGTTGCTGTTTGTTTTCGTCATTTGTATCTATTGAGATGGAACAGTAATAAAAAAAAATGCAGTCAAAAAGTGTACCTCTTTTGTCAATTATGGCAGCAAATTCTCTAATAGCAAAAAACAAACGAACAGGGTTGATTTGACTTTAATTATGAGCCCAAATTTACGACGTCAAATTACAAGATGATATATAAACGATTGTATATAAGCCTGTACAAGTTCGGGAGATTCCCCTCTTAAGGACAAACATTATTTTTCCCCAAAGAGGGGAAAACCTATGAAAATTATGTAACTTCCGGATTTCCATTTACAAGTGCTTTGACCTACCGTTTTTAATTAGTTTATATGCGGTCATTGTATGTGCGAAGTATGCCTTGTGTGCATACCTGTTTGTGCAATGGACATTCTCTTTCTTGTTTGGTACTGGATGGTGTCTGCGCTACTTCAATAATCCCCAGCGGAAACAGGCCATAATTTGTACGTTTGTTTTTGAATATCTCTTAAACGGCGTGGTGGATGTCCATTTGGGAACCGGATAATTTGTATATTAATAAGCATAGATTTTGAAAATGCAAAAATGAAATTAACCTACTTGGATATAAAATGTCTAGAATCATACAACGTCTGTGCCATAGCGTTATGCTTTTTCGTTAGAGGCATCATGGGTAATATTCAAAATGGCGTCTGAGATTTTCCCCTATTCGGGAAAAAATAATTTTCTCCTGAAGAGTATAATTTCCTGACACTGTTGTAAGCCCGAACTAATTAGACTGCGACATAGGTAAAAAAGCTAGTTGGACACAATGTCCAACTTCAATAAAATAATAATTGTTCATAAGTTTGGAGCTCCAGTGATATAACCCGGGACTTATAAGACACACATGTATACATTGCAGATAAAAGAAGCATTGCCAAGTCCGAACTTTAGGATATCGGGAAAAAGTTCAATAAAAAAAGCTTTAAAAAGCTTGATATTTTAAGGATTTCAAATGTCAACGAAATGAATCTGTTTATACACCAACCATACTGCCATATGAAAGCTCAGTGTGTTGGATAATTTGCACTACTTACTACAATACATTAACATGATTGGACAAAGTCCTAAGAAATTTTCTGAAAGGTTTGATGTTCCCGTTATGCCACTGAAGAATTATAAATTATTTATTTGGTTAGGCTATGAATGTTGCGGGATGAAATATAACAATACTCAAAAGAGACATTTAGTGAAATCTATTATAATCTTGATGGGCAGATTTGATTAAACCCCTAAAAAGAAATAATTAGTTCTAGATTGGATTAAGATTTACATTCACGGGAAAACAGAAAGAACAAATCGCCGCTAGAAATATTCACAATTCCCAGCCGCTGTTCCTAAAATGAAATAGTCATGCTTTATAAGCCTACATCTACAAGTTCACGTTTCTTGCTGTTCATTGAGAATTTCAGTGAAATTCTTGAATCATGTATTTAGGTATGACGCTGCTGGTTGAATGTAATTCGGATTGAAGAAATTAGCATGAATAAATAAATTGAGCACAATGAGAAGGTTTTTTTTTTTTCTTTTTAAGGAAAGACACATTTCATCTCGCGTATTATACAGTTATAAGGGCCGTTGTTATAAAAACATATCCTTTATGGTCATTTGTATATGCCAGGAGTATCCTGCCATTTTGCTTCAAAAGTTAATAAAAATAATTAAATTTATAACATTTATAATTTCTTAGAAAGCTTAGTATGATACATGATACATGTTACAGAAAGCTAAGTATGATACATGATACATGTTACAGAAAGCTCAGTATGATACATGATACATGTTATAAAAAGCTCAGTATGATACATGATACATGTTACAGAAAGGTCAGTATGATACATGTTACAAAACATTAAGAACATGGTCGGACAAAACCCATACAAGTTTTGTGTGAGGCCTTAAACAGTTCAATATTCCTGTTATGCCACTGTTATTTTGTTTACTATAAATGCAGCACGATGAAATATAACAATATCTCAAAAAGGACATTTAGTGAAATCTATTTGAGTTTTGGTTAGATTCAATTAAAAGCGTTAAAACAATACAGATTTGCAGTCACAGGAAACAGAAATAACAAATTTCCGCCAGAAAAATTCACAATTCCTTGTTGTTTCGTTTGTATTATAAACTTATGCATAACATTCACATTTCTTCTTATTCACCAGGATTTCAGTTCAGGGAAACTCTTGAATCATGGGTTTACGTTTTGACACTGCACGTTAAATGCAATTCTGATTGAGAAAAAAAAAAACATGTTTCAATTGAGCACAATAAGATTGGCTATATATACAAGGAAAATACATTATATATCTAATGTTATACAGTTATAAATATCTTTTTATGCAATCGACGAATTGAAAAACATGTCCTTCGTGGCCTGTTATCTGAATTACGATGAAAGGGACGTTTTGTTTGTTAAAAGAAAAATCTTCTGAATCTGCCAATGTTGATATCTAATTTGCTGGAAAAATCTGATTGACTTGCTCTTGAGGCAATCTCAGGCCCCAGAGAGCAATTCTGTTTGAACCATTTTAAAATTAGTCTTCATTGAAGCAAGAAGTATCTTAATCAAAACCAGTTTCATTTTATTTCGTCTTCACGACTGAGATGAATTATTGTTATCGATTAAAGTCTTGAAAAGAGGACGGAAATTGACACCGGTTGTTTAATAGCGTAGACATCTATCTACAAACGAAACTATTAGCTTTATGTCATGTGAGGTACTTGATTTCTCTGGGTCACTTTTGAGAAAAAGAGAGTTGGAGGTTTTAGAGGTATATGAAAGATGAATCAATACGTTAACTGTTTGTAGTTTTGTTTTAGCATAGTCAAAATCTAAACATTAAAAACATCAAACATGTGTTTGTCTTACTGACAGACTGAGAGCATGTTATGCTACATTGATAGGTCATGTATCTTTATTTCGCCGATCAACTATCAATCCGCCCGCATTATATTCTTAAAAATCACTATAGCATTTCTTCCTCATATAGAGGTATTTCACATGACGTCACACACGCTTTCACGCACGCTAACTTTAATTTTTTTCGCGAATTACTTTTGTTTGCTCTCATGTTTATCGTGTATTTCAAAAAAATTAAGCTTGTCTTCTTTACAATCAGTCGAGTAATTATACTTTTGGTTATTATTGGCAAATCATGCAGTTATCCTGTATCATTTTTTGTGATGAATTGAAAATATGTTTTTGCTGTTGTATTTTATCATGAAATTTTGGTCTTTTTCTTATATATCTGCGTGTTAATTTGCTTGCCAAAACAAAGAAGTCACGTGATCGTGAAATACCTTAATAGTGATATAAACGAATGGATTTTCGAGCATTCACCCGTATTTGTTCTCCAATTTAGAGTTATTAATATTAAGCAACAATGCTAATTATTATAAAGCAATTAACGGTAAGAAATAGTTAAGATCTACTTATAAAATAGTGGTCGAAGTCTTGTCTCAAAAAATTGCTTGACCCATCACAAATAAATCCGATACATAGTAACGTCACTTCCCTCGTGGTAATTAATTGGCTTGTCTGTGATTATGTAAATATTTCAACCAATCAAATACGTAGGATTGTACTGTATTTTATCTCCACGTTAACACGATATCTGATCTTAAAAAAATTCCAGACAAAAAGAGAGATTTTGCTTAACGAATCCAGCCATTTAATTGCTGTTTTCTCGAAATCGAGATGGAAAGCTTTTTTCTAGAATTTTGTTCTATTATATTCAAAAATAATTTAAGGAAAATACCATTTCCCTTATTATTCTACCATATAGAGTACACTAATCATCATTATACCATATAAAGTACACTTACCATTCTACCATATAGAGTACACTTTGCATTTTTATGGAAACATAAATCCCAAGTTTCCATGTAAGATGTCTGGCCTCAGGCCCTCAACCTTGTTGTAAACAGAACCCATGTTCCTCTCACCCGTTATACAAATTAATGTGATAGATCTCAATTTCAAGGTCTAATTGGCTTTTCTTGAAATTTAGAATAAAAAGTAAATTGTGAGGAAGTAACTTTTTTTTGTTGCTTAAAATGAAATATTGATTTATCCGTCATTTATTCTAGTTTCCTTCAATTTTTGTATGTTTTCGTTGAATTTGCATCTTTCCATCAGTTTTGGGGTGATCTAATTAAAGATTACATGACACAATTTCTTGACGTTTTCCTTTTGAACGAAATGGACTTGTTTAATACGTATGATAGCTTTAGTGGCGAATGCATTCACTCTTTTATATATATTTATTGTATATCTTAATGCCACCCTTGAATGCAGATGGTTAAGAAATGGCACATGTTGACTTCTTTTTTAATTGCCATCATAAGTATGCAAGTGAAGTATAACTTATCAATTATATACCTTCGGTGTTTTAATTTTAGGCGACACCGTTTTGTAAATCTTAATGAGAGGCATTCACTCGTACGATGTTGCAATTGTTTTTCTATTAATCATTGTGATGGTATATACAAAACAAAACAGACTGCAGCTTAGTTGGTGCAGGGAATTTTTTTTTTAAAGGACTAGTTTACATATTGTATATATTAATAATTTATTTTTTGAAAATAAATACAACATTATCAACATAGTAAAATGAACACCAAACTGATAATTTGTTACAGTATTTAACGATAAACCAACTCAAGCAGCCATATAGGTCTATGCCATTTTTTCGTTTGTGAATATCTAGCTTTAACTTCCTTAGTGATAAAGAACCATTCTTCAACCATTTAACAAGACATACCATGGAGCGTAGGCAGATATGTGGCGGATAATTTCTTTGGTAATTATTTGGTACAGAAATCATCTAAAATAAACAAATTTTTGAATACAAAAAATTGCCTTTAAATAGATAAATTATAATATTTTCTTTAAATCGAATCAGATTTGCCATTCAAGAAATAGCATTTTGCATTCTTTACCTTGCAAAGTAATAACCAAGCTTTAATGGGAACATCATTAAACTGTTATATTTTTCTGTATGAATGTATGGAATTTTTATTCTCTCACCTGAATATAATCAAACAGTAAACAACAACTTGAATGAATTATTTCAAATGTTTGAATAATATAATGATAATCAACCAGTTACATGCGATGCAATGAGGAAAGGTCTTCATAAACACCACACAGGGATATGGAACGTTTAACAATAAAATCTGAAGATGATGCAAAGACGAAAATATGTGGTTTTAAATTCGTTTTACAGTTATACTGACTGGGCTTCATTGACCTGTTGAGGTAATGCAGATTTGGCTTATTGAGCACTCTCTGTACAATTATTTGTCTCTCACAAACATATTGAAACCTCAGAAATGAGGCATCGATTTTCTAAAGTTATATATGTTGTCGATAGCCGTGTTGTTAGTCGGAAACTATGGCACTAGATATCAGCTGTATGTTTGATGAATACATTTTCTATATATAGGTTAAATGATTATTCAACTACTCACTAGTGTAGATGTTGTAAAAATGCCCCAAACTTAGAAGCCTGTCTTATTATCCCATGATTGTGTTAGAATCGTAAATAATAACAACGGCTGATCATTTATTTATGGTGGTTCATCTTATGACGACATTAGAGATTCCCATTATATTATACTTTTGTTATGTTATAATACATTATAATATTTTTAATATCTTGTCCCGTCTTGTCCTGTCTTGACATG
>JAIGNY010000843.1:390000-430000 GCA_020152595.1 Chiridota heheva
TTATTATTATTATTATTATTATTATTATTATTATTATTATTATTATTATTATTATTATTATTATTATTATTATTATTATTATTATTATTATTATTATTATTATTATTATTATTATTATTATTATTATTATTATTATTATTATTATTATTATTATTATTATTATTATTATTATTATTATTATTATTATTATTATTATTATTATTATTATTATTATTATTATTATTATTATTATTATTATTATTATTATTATTATTATTATTATTATTATTATTATTATTATTATTATTATTATTATTATTATTATTATTATTATTATTATTATTATTATTATTATTATTATTATTATTATTATTATTATTATTATTATTATTATTATTATTATTATTATTATTATTATTATTATTATTATTATTATTATTATTATTATTATTATTATTATTATTATTATTATTATTATTATTATTATTATTATTATTATTATTATTATTATTATTATTATTATTATTATTATTATTATTATTATTATTATTATTATTATTATTATTATTATTATTATTATTATTATTATTATTATTATTATTATTATTATTATTATTATTATTATTATTATTATTATTATCATTATTATTATATCAATATCCCTGGATACTCTTTCATATCATAAATTTCATATATAACCTTGCATGGTTGGGTAATTCCTGCCCTGAGCGGTAGTATGTATTTTCCGTTCTGTACGTGGCTTATGTATGTATGTCTTGCTATGATTTAGCATATCCAATCCTATTCATAGCTTCATATCACATCGCATCAAAATGAATTATACCATTGAAGAAATTAATGTGTCAAATTGTTGTAGCGTATAGTTTAATACACTCTTAGACGTAACAAATCTTTCCTTTTGATAAATATATCAAGCTGCTTATAATACCAATTGTATGTTATGATATCTCGAGATACACAATTTATCTGTCTATGACTTATTTTCAGCCGGTGTTAAAAATAATACATACAGATGTTAACTATAATTGATTACTATATGTTCTCTTTGAAGGATTCCAAATTAAACCATTTCAACACATTTGAAAATACCGATGCTTATTGAAAGTTTTGGAACGATTATTTCAGCAGAGCTCACTAATTCTGTATAAGAATTTCGCAGTTATCCCGCCAAGATTCGTTTAAGATACACAATCTTCAGTATTTGATTAATTTATTCTAAACTTATTGTTACATGCAACCTTTCATCAGAATTCACCGACATTCCAAAGTGAGACAAAATTGCGCAATGAAACTATGATTCAGTAACTGGGTGGCGCAGTTCAAGAAAATTATTCGATGATATCATAGTGACTCATGCTGACCTGCTGATGCAATCTTCTCGATTAAGAACATTATGACAATATATTCTAAATTTGAAACTTTAATCAGAGGACCACGCCCTGCTACGCCTATTCTTTAAAATAAAACTTTCAAATTATCTTAATAAGCAGGTAGCTGTTTTTAAAGATATTTTCGAGTTTCATCAATTTACAATAAACTGTGTCTTATTCTTTTACACCAAGAATTACCGTATCTGCCTTCATTCATTCAGTGTGTGGGTATTTATTAAAGTCAACTTGAATTCTCGTTGACTGCTGCTTACAAATCTTTTCTTAAATTGTCTGCCGATATTTCATAAAAACTGGATCTTACAGCTGTCAGGCCTATATATTGTTTTAATGAGCCCATAACTCCTACGGACTTAAAACTTTGAGAGAAATCATCGCATTGATCCATATTATTATCATCGCGGAACAAGACCATTTATAATCTTGGAATACTAAAAACTTACCTAAATATCAAGCGTCAACCAAAGACAGACCAGTCAGATAGCTCATCATCTTCACCATCACAGTATCAGGCTAGGATATTTAAGTAGGCTAACAATAAGAGTATTGTTTTTGTATATTATCTAGAAGAAAGAATGACTTGAAGTTGGAATTTGACTACATCCTTTCAAATTTAAAGTAACTGATCTTGATCTTATCCTTCGGCATTCTTCTGTTACTTTTCTATTTTCATTCCGTAACATTATTCATTCAATTCAATTTCATGATTTAATTTCCAATTAATAACGATATTGATTTCAATTATACAACACAGGAAAAATAATTTATGGAATATTACATTGTTATTGATTAAGTATTAAACTAAGATAAACCTACATTTAGTTATTTGATTGCATATTAGTCAGAAAATCATTTTCCTGACAAGAAATTTCTTTAAATGTTGCAAATATCTTATCAGGTTTTCGATTCACGAACGATCAAAGTTATAAGATTTTGTTTACATGCAATATGTGTGATGTAAGAGCTAAAAGCATCCCAAAGATTTCTACGCAGTTCTCAAAGTGTGTTTATTGTTATTCAGACACTTGGATTTAGATGACTTTTCTTAGTTAATTGCTACATAAGGTAAGACCGAACAACAAACTATAATTGATAATTCCTAAAACAATAAAACAGTCTTGGTTTGAATGCTTTTTTACCATTTTATGAACTCGGGATAGTCCTGTAATCTGAAGGTATCTAAAACAATCTTTTTCAAATGCAGAATTTTATTTCTGATTATAAATTAGAATAAATGTTAATTATTTTCTTTGATGAGTCGAATTCCTTCGAATTCATTAATGTCATTAAGCCTCGTTTTTGAAAAAGTCCATAAGAGGAGGTATTTTCTATTACCTAGTAGAACACGGTAACCGATAATAACCCACCATAGCAAGCTGTGTAGCTTGATTTACTGCAGGGCCATCGAAGGGCATAAGATAATTAAATTATAATGTTTACATCAGTGAGTTAATCACGTTCTAGGAGGCTTGGGTAGCATAGATTGAACAGTTTCAATGTCTTAGTTCTTTTATTATGACTTACTTACTTCTTTAGTGTTTTTGATCTCAAGGCACTCAGCACTGCAGAAAACTCCATACACAAATGATACCAGTATATGAGAAAATGAATATGAATAGGAAAGGAGTTGAAAACGAAACTGTTACTTTATACAAGCAAAACATGCAGCATTTCTTTCTTCAGAAAATATCAATAAAGGAATTGAACATCGCGTTTTATAGTATTGCAATTAATTATGATAAAACTGAAAATAATTGCGGTAAATTTGGACTGATCTCTATTCTACCACCATGAACATATACCGAATATTGGAAATATCGTTCCCATCTACACTTAATGTGTCCCTGCGTCTATTGAACGTATCATATGCACCATCGATAAATCTTGTGCTGCAGCATATAAGGTACCTTTAGTCTTACATGACTTGTCCATTTCCTTAAAAATTTGTTCCAGCAAATCATAACCACAAACTTACTGTAGCAAATAGTGAGACCACTTTATCTTAAATAAAATAACCACACAATAAGGACTTCATCCATTGTTAATATGATACTCAGCACCAACTTCCACAACAACTAAGGTTTTTAGAATAAAGAAAATAAAGAGGAAAAATCTGGCCCGACCTGGTTATGTATCAGGTCGGGTCTGACTGTTTGAAACTTTAAGGAGAGCAGAACAACTAATGTATCTCTGTTGAAGTCTTTCATCAACCCCAAGAGAGAAGAATTACTCAAATTCTAGTCACATGGGGGTTGAATTATCCACAATCCATCAATATCCCAGCTATGATAATACATATGTAATTCATGCTGATATTCCTTTCCGAGAAGTTAAAGTTGATAAGTTATCATTTAATAAACCACTTAAAAGTCTTCAATATTTTCTTTATGGATTAATACAATACCATCTGATACTTTACCCATGCGCGTTGCAGATGTTTTGGAAAAGATAGCTTTTATATACGAAACATCTTAACCTTTCCCTGTTTCCTGGTATTTCTAATACCTTATGTTGTTAAAGACAATCACATCGTTTGCTTTATTCGCTTTATTAAAAGGAAGCACTTTGAAAGTTTAAAATTAATTCTGGGAAGTTTTGTTTGATGGATCACATACTCTTATGACATGATGCTTCTCCCGTTCAAGTGAGCTTTCAAAGAGTGTTAAATTATCGCGCTTGCGTCGCATTGCAGCTGCTTAAAACATACACTAGGGCGTACATTCTCGGGAAAGGAGCTGGTAGAGGTTGACCTAAATAGTCTGAGAATATGGAAGTCGAAATGTCGATTAGTTCAAAAAGCGATCGACAAAAAAGTAAAAATAGATAGGTCACGTCAAAACATCGACCCATTACCAATAAAATTTGTAGCCGGTATGCATGAAGACGAACATTTTACGATGTTGATTCCCAAACTAGGATATGAAATTGACACACTCTAGTATTAATGGTAATGTGCCTTAAAAGTACTTTGGTTATGTTGCCTACTTCATCTTTTATGTGATATATACGAAGCTGTAATCAGTGCTATATTCTACAACTTACTTTATCTCGTTTGGCAAAAACTCTTGCGTTTAAGAACTATTTTAATGTACTTATAGAAATACTTATTGAACTAGGATTTATACCAATACCGTTCGTATATTAAACACTTTACACCTAAAGAGACAAAACATCAGAAAGTCAATACTGCCATGATGGTGAGAAAGCTCTAAATCTGTCATGAGTAATGTATCGAAGAAAAAATTCTTCATGCTTTCTGATGTCGCTGCAGTTGACATATCATTGTTGATACTTTCGTATTAATTTTCATGTGAAATCTATGGGGGTGATTCAGTATTATTTAAGAAATTAATTTACGTTTAAGAAAATGTTTCAATTTGGTTATGAAAACACTTATCGAACAAGGGATTAAAATTAAGAGGCGGCCCCGATAATGATTGTCCTTGACAGCCGACAGTACCCTCTGTAATCAGGCCTCAATCATAGGGCAAATCATTCCCGTTAATACATGATCAAATGAAAAGGAACCTAATCCTAGGTCAATCTGGTGACACTCAAGAGCATTAGCAAGTTTAAACTACTGCGAGCTCACATTAATGCAAATCCGAAATTACCAATGATGATTGATGAACGGCAGAGCATGCCAGTACAAAGTGTGAATAATCTTCTTTTTCGATACATTACTTTGCTTAACACTCATGTCTGTCAGTTTCACAGCTGTCTGACCGTATTGATTTCTGATGTTTTTGTCTCGTTAGGTGTAACGTTCTTTTTTACGTGACATAAATTGCTAAACGGACAATAATCATTAAGTTATCTTTATAGTGACCTTTAACAATGACCATTCGAAAGATAAATTAAGGTATGCTTTCACAGGATGTATGCTTTAATAATTTACATAAACGGTGTGTTCCCCATTATCGAAAGAAATCAAAATTGATTAGAAGTGGTCTTGGGTCAAAATTCAACAATATCAATATAAGAGATATTTCTGATAACATCCCCCTCAATAAAGGGGTTGTAAACACAAATAGGAATCTAACAAAACTATCAATTGTCATTCGGGATCGCATCTTAACGTTTATTATACAAAGCATGTACTTTAAGAACAGATGTTTCTCCACTATGAAAAGTAGTAATTCAATCATGCCTGACTATATTAACCTAAAAATGTGTTAACACCTACACAAGGTCCGCTTGTATCTTATACAAAACGCATAAAACTCGAACTTTAGATAGCAATGCATCATGCAATCGAGCTTTGTGATTGTTAACACTGGATGTAATTTTCAGCAGTGCTTTCGACTTTACCTATTTCAAATGTCATAATCTATCTTTTTAATCAGGCATTTTATGTATTACGGACTATAGATTAAGTAAAGGTTTTAAAACAAATGAAAGTAACAATTGAATGTTACAATGAAATTTGAAGTTTGCATGCTGTTATGATTACCTGCAAGATGTCTGAACATAATTCAAATTATCATACTTATTATAAATTGACAGAATAGCATACAATGAATGTTTGTAGTTACTTTATGTGGAATACATGCAATCGTATAATAATATTCTGAAAGACAGAGAAAGATTTGCAATTCACTTTCTCCTACACAGGCAAATATTTTGTACCATTTGTTTTGCTATTGTATTGAACATTAAATGATATGAAATGCTGCAAACAATGTTCTCTCTTAAACTGTTAATAGGGTAAAACGTTGGTAAACACAGGAACTAAAGAATGTAAAGAACATAGCCCTAGATATGACCTCAACCTCTGCACCACACCTTCTTTCTGCTCAGCATTTGAAGAAAGTGGCCAATGGTTGGGTGACGCTTTTCGTTCATCTTATAAGGGCGTTTAATGGTAGTCCCGACGGTAATGTTCCTCACCCTCTACATGATTATCTGATCATTTCTCGAAAAGAGCCAGGTGAAGACCCAGTATTCATCCACATCCACATCCAAAGGAAGAACTTGCCTTTACCCGCTTGGTGTTGTTAACCCGCTATCAGGCTATGAGGTTGTTGCAGAATTGGCACTCAGGATGGACCGTTGCAAACATGTATTTCTTTTAGGAATCTATACAGCTACGTAACTGCATGACATACACTACACATTTTGCTTATATATATATATATATATATATATATATATATATATATATATATATATATATATATATATATATATATATATATATATATATATATATATATATATATATATATATATATATATATATATACATATATATATATATATATATATATATATATATATATATATATATATATATATATATATATATATATATATATATATATATATATATATATATATATATATATATATACATATGTATATATATATATATAAATATATATATATAGATATATATATATATATATACATATAAATATATATAAATATATATATATATATATCTATATATATATATATATATACATATATATATATATATATATATATATATATATATATATATATATATATATATATATATATATATATATATATATATATATATATATATATATATATGATAAATCATACTGTGGCAAAGTGAGAATCTCTTGTCAAAATCAGCTATTATCATTTTAACCACCAATGTACATTCGAATCTTTACAGTTGAAAAGGTAACAAAATAAGCTCTGCGGCAACACCGGAGCCGTCCAATTACCAGGAGATATGTTAATGATCAATTATGGCGGAATGTTTGACTTTTAAGGAAATCTTCAATCGAACAACTTCAATCGAGGACATCTTCTGTAGATGTCCACTGTCTTTTTCGTTTAAATATTGTCTTTGAAAGCTACTTATCTTGTTAACGTGTTTTATGTAGATACATATATAATACAATGTACCATTTCTGATTGATGGAAATATTTGCACAAACACTGACAATTTAGTCAAAATAACCACGGAAATGACGTCACCAATATGTATCAAATTGATTAATTCCCTCTTTAATCATCTTTTTCCTTACTTCTAGTGATTAGTAAGAAATACCAATGTTAATCCTCACACAGCTATAAATTCATTAAAACAAGCGTATTGAGTTCAATGGTATTATTCATACACCGGAGGAGAGATTTTGCTTAGTATTGCTTTTTACCCCTATTGTCAAAATCGAGATGGAAAACGTTTTGGAACTCCTGTGTGTTATACATTGTATCAAAACAGATGCACTGTTATAATTTTCATTTTATTACCGCACTTTTGAAAATAATGTTTTGCGTCATTTCAACGTCATACATGATAAATCTTTACGGAGAATTTAACAAATTTGATGGAAAACGCACACAATGTAAAAAAAGAACATTAGAGACATACCCCAGCGCTAAATTACACCGCTGATGGAGTTTGGCAATGTTCTCAGAAGAGTTACATCAAAATTAAGTTGGAACAAATTGGAAATTGTCGTAGCTTGCTTGAAAAGGATCATATTTGTAATTGACAATACGTCCATCTAACGTTATGAATAATAATTTCCTTTAATCAAATTATACGGTGAGCTAAAACTTTTCATGCAGTTAGAGATCTAGTTATCAATAATATGCTCGATGAAAACGTTTCCAATATATACGGTAATGGATTATCCTACTACAT
The DNA here is from genome assembly GCA_020152595.1 of Chiridota heheva. Lineage (NCBI taxonomy): Eukaryota > Metazoa > Echinodermata > Holothuroidea > Apodida > Chiridotidae > Chiridota > Chiridota heheva. The sequence goes on from JAIGNY010000843.1 coordinate 398,020, forward strand.
AATTGTGTTGATGTTGTCCTGATGTTTAAAATTCAAAAGTCAATCTTATCACCCCATGGTTGTGTTACGTTTACGAATGATAAAGAGGGTTGTTCATCTTATTTGGATGACGACATTCCAGCTATATTTGCATGATATTACACTTTGTTGTGTTGTAACGCATCATAACATTTACAATATCTTATCACGTCTTGTAACGTTTTCAAATATCACGTCTTTTCCTAAAAATTTACAGTCGTATCGTTACACGTTACGTCATATCCTGTCATGCCATGATTTGTTTACGACATCCTGTTAAAATTGCTTATACCATGTCATTTCATTATCCTTGGTTATTCTCTCGTAGAAATGAGTACCGGCATTGCTGGGGAGTAGGCCTACGATCCGCTTGTACAATGGAAACTGGGGATAATCACCATGGGCCAAATGACTCGAATGGATTTACTTTAACTCTTTCATACCAGAAAGTTTTATGTATTACCTTGCAAAGATGTGTAACACCTGCACTGTGCGGAGTTCTATTCCGTATCATGTAATTTATGTCCTGCCCGTGTCATATGTCCTGCCATATATATAACATACTGTAGGATCCGCGTGTTGGAAGATATGAATAGAAACGAAAATGGATGCTAGCAATGTCAATATCCAAAAAAATACATGATAAAAAACAACAAATTTTCGGACTACCTGGTTCTTCATCAGGTGCAAAACAGCAAATGAGAAATAAGTTAACTTAAAACTATTTGAAGAAATTGAAACTTGATAGAAAAGCTATGTCCTAATTTAAACCGTATATGTGGGAGCCAATTTTTAGGATAAGTTGGGTTTCTGTTAAAATTTTTGTGACGTTCTTAGAGATTACCCCGGATGATACCAAACCCGAGGCAATCAATACTATGAGAAAGGAAATTAAAATGTTCACTTACTGGACAGCCAGCTTTTTTGAGGCGGATACTGCTTTTGTGATTACTAAACCGTGCACGAAAGGGGGCAGAGGTTTGACCTATGTATTGGGTATTGGGGCGACGGGAGCAGGTTAAAAGGTAAATGACATGGGAAGTATCACAAGGAAGAGGCCAGGTCTGAATGAGTGTCCCGAGGGGCTAGGGGAAATGATGTCTTTAGTGTTCATGTGAACGCATATTTTACATCTGGATTAACCACGCCTAATATTATCCTGGGGCTGGGGGTTGGGAACATTGAGTTTATTGTTTACCAGAAGTGTATGTTAGTTTGGTGGTTGTATCCTGACAATAATAGGTGGGTGGGTAAAAATATCTCGAATTTGCTCATCTATTCCGGGTAAAACCCATTATTTTTTAACAGATTTGAGAAAGGGGTCCAAGTGTACATATATATATATATATATATATATATATATATATATATATATATATATATATATATATATATATATATATATATATATATATATATATATATATATATATATATATATATATATATATATATATATATATATATATATATATATATATATATATATATATATATATATATATATATATATATATGTATATATATATATATATATATATATATATATATATATATATATATATATATATATATATATATATATATATATATATATATATATATATATATATATATATATATATATATATATATATATATATATATATATATATATATATATATATATATATATATATATATATATATATATATGTATATATATATATATTTGTATATATATATATATATATATATATATATATATATATATATATATATATATATTTATATATATATATATATACATATTTGTATATATATATATATATATATATATATATATATATATATATATATATATATATATATTGTATATATATATATATATATATATATATATATATATATATATATATATATATATATATATATATTATATATATATATATTTATATATATATGTTATATATATATATATATATATATGTATATATATATATATATATATGCCGTATATATATATATATATATATATATATATATATATATATATATATATATATATATATATATATATATATATATATATATATATATATATATATATATATATATATATATATATATATATATATATATATATATATATATATATATATATATATATATATATATATATATATATATATATATATATATATATATATATATATATATATATATATATATATATATGTATATATGTTTATATGTATCTTGTGTGGAAAATATCGATTTTTGATGTTTATTGAAAGTGTTGGAACATAAATACGAATATTTCGATAAACCTCATGGGCTGTGTATAAACAATAGGGTATGAAAATGATGCATCTCCAGTATTATTGACAATGTGCGTTTAAGTAGTTGTGGTTGATTACCTTTTTATGTAACTATGGGTCAATCCTGAATTTTTTTAAATTTTACATTATCTCGTTTGGCAGAAAACTCTACGTTTAAGAAAATGTTTCAATTTGTGCATACAAATTACACAGTAAAGGAATATAATCTAGGTCAATATGGTGACAGTGTACACGAATGCGAACTCACATCGTCCTTCCTATGTCATGAATGCAAATCCGAAATTACCAATAATGATTGATAAAGTGTGAATAATCTTTTTCTTCGATACATTACGTTGGTTAACACTCATGTCTGACAGTTTTACAGCTGTCTGGCCGTATTGACTTTACGATGTTTTTGTCTTTTTAGGTGTAATGTGCTCTTCTACGTGACATAAATTGCTAATCGGAGAGCAACTATCAAGTGAATTTTCGAGTTATTTTTATAGTTACCCTTACCAATGACCGTTCGATTGAGAAATTAAATCGTTTTTTTAAAGGTGTGTTCCAGAAGCGTGTATGTTTCGCTAATTGGCATAAACGGTGTGTTCCCCATTATCAAATGAAATCAAACTTGATTAGAAGTGGCCTTAGGTCAAAATTCAACAATATAAATGTATAGAGATTTCCGATAACATACCTCTCACTAAAGGGGTTGTAAACATAGCTAGCAAACGTTACCAATTGTTATTCGGGATCGCATGCATCTTACCGATTGTTATACAAAGCTGCAAAGCATGTGGTTTAATAGCAGAAGTTTCTCCACTATGAAAAGTGGCAATTTAATCATGCATTACAATGGTATACATTTACGGTAACAAAGAAATTTATTTCTTGTTGTCACTGTATGTGTATAGTACAGCTTGATATTTTATGACTAAAATCTAAAAGATTTGTAATTTGCTTTCTTCTACACAGACAACAATTTACGAGTTTTCCCTCTGCTATTGTATTGAAAACTGGGCCCCCGATGAATGATGATATGAAACGCTGCAAAATATTCTCCCTTAAATGGTTAAAAATGCAACCAGATGAGTAAATTCTAAGAGGACTATCAAACGTAGTACTCATGCCATGTTCGAAAATAGCTTGGCGTGAGAGGAAATGGAAACGACATAAATAACCCTAGATATTACCTTAATGGATTCAAATGGTGTAAATACCTTGGATGTAAGCACCCCACACAGGACTGTTTAACTTGACAATTAATGGGGTTTTAGGAGTTAGAAATGTACTGTATGATAGAGGACAAAATACAATGTGAAAGAGCTTCTTGGTTACTTGTTCCATTTGGGATGCATAGAGTTTTAAAGATGTCTTGAAAATGACGGGTGCAGAAACTCTACTATGAAAGAGAGATGCCACACACCCAATTATTTTATTATTTTTCTTCTTTCAAAGTTGGCCCCGTAATACATGGACTTTTTTTTTGCAACTGGCACTTCGAGCACCATTAAAGGTCATTCGTGCATATTAAGCGTTATTTAATCACATGAAAACTAACACTAACAGTGTATGCCTCAGTGGTGATTGATAGAGAATATCTTATGAGATTACGTACTGCGAGACCTTCCATATTACATACCCAACGTGATATATATAACTGTCTGAGATTATTGTTGAAAATTACAGATTTGATCCCAACAAGTTCGAGTGTTTCCACAAGTATATAGACGCTGACATGAACTGTAGGGATGTCTATCTGCATCCCAAAATGTTCGATGGTTGGGTGCACAATAATCGAATGAGGACATTTATGGAGCAAATTACGTCTCAATAAAGTTGCTTGATTAATGAATCTGATACATACTAGTAAAAAAAAACTTGCCAATTGCAATAAGAAGTAGCAATGGTTATTTTTACACAACAATAGACCTAAAGTATTTATAAAATGAGCGTATAGAGTTCAGTCGTATCATTCATACATCTAACAAAGATTTTGCTTAATGAATATTGCTTTTTGAACCCGTTTTTTGAAATTGAGAAGAAAAACTTTTCTTGAACTCCTAGTGGTTATACATTGTATCAAAATAGATGCACTGTTATCATTTTTATTTATAACAGCACTTTTGAACATGTTTTGCGTCATTTTCAATGTCACATAATAAATCTTTACGGAAAATTAACATGTTTTGATAGAAAACGCACCGAATATTAAAAACAACATTCGTTACATACTCCAGCGATAATTTTCTTCGCTGATGGAAAAGTTTGACAATGTTCTCAGATGTGCCATACACTTGTAAAATTGAAATATTACAAGAAACAAAAACGCGACAAGAGCAAGATAGAAATCGGCTAAACTTGCTTCAAATGAACATATTTGTAACAAAGCCCATATAGCGTGTTATATCATAATTTCCGTCGATCAAGTTACACGTTGGGCAAGAAACTTCTCATGCAGTTCGAGCTTTGCTTTACATTTCTATTCCAATATTTCCATACATGCTGTAAAAAGGGTGTGTTCGTGTAAGTATAATATATCAAGGTGTGTTCTTCTACCTTATAAATTATGGCCATTTCAAAAAATTTGGGAGGTCATTTTAGGGTGAAACGACATTTGATGGAAAAACATTCCCATACAGAAAACGGCACAACTTATAAGTAACAAATACAGATACATAATCGTGAAAAATTAATCATTATTCTTGTTTGGTTAGCTAATTAGAATGCCAACCAATTTTAAAGGTATGATTGTATGGTATTTGTTCAAGGAATATTCTCATAAATTTTCATTTTCTTATATATGATAAAAGACTATTAAAGAAACAAATCGGTGAAAAACCATGGTGATATCTTATTCCGTCTTATTGTTATTACATTTTAAAGATTTCATTAGTGTGGCCTCACAGTGTAAAATGTGATGTCATAAAGGCAGATCCAAGACAACTATCATGTTTATCAATAAAACTAACATATATTTTTGTTTTATTTAGAGTGTTAAGTTCATGAGCAAATGAGCAAAGCACGTTCCTATAAAGTTTATGTTATACCCTATCTTAATAGTGAAACAAAACATGCTTGCAGTAATTTAGCAACAAGCAATTAATTTTCAAAGACAAAAATGTCTTTGATTTGCCTTCATGATGTCACACTTATCACATTTATTTTCCAGAAATTTATTCTAAAGAAATGAGCTTCAATATTTTTCAGTTTATTACTGTTCCATTGATAAAAACATGCCAAGGATATATTAGAAATTGACGATCAACGATAGCTGCTCAAATCCACTAATGTGCCTTTAAAGTTATTCTATCAATTTATGTCTATGATTTCATAACAGCAAATTTTGCTCTGATGCATATATACAAAGTGCATGAGAACAACCACTTAGAGAAACCTACACACAATCCTACATTAATATTTTCAACTTTTATTTTTTATCAAATTCCATATTTAATTTTTCAATTATACAACAACAAAAAAACACCTCCGACAAATTATTATAGCACCTTTCTGTTTTTCTTATTCTATTTTACAGAGGGATTATTTTCGTGAGTATCCGACTTCCATGTTTAGTTTCCTGTGGTAAAAGCTTCACAGGGTAGAGTGTTGTAAACACGAGACATTCCAATATTTTCTTAAGAATAAGATCTACGGTTTCACTTTTACGCGTCACTTTTACATTTCTTTTTCGAATTATTAAAAGTTAAACCCACGCGTTTACTGCTCACACTCTTTGAAAGGTTATATTACATAATTAATACATATACAAATTGAACAGACTTATATAAGGTTAGAAGAGGTGAAACCATTTTTCAACATTTAAGAAAATTATCATTTCAAATGTGTTCATTTATTTCACTCCTGTAAACGTGTGCTAGTATTTTGGATCATAAGTCCTACGTTATTTACTCACTATACAAACGATACATCAAAGAAACAAACGATACACCAAATAAGCAAGGGAGTCAACCATGGGTCAAAGGATAAAATGTGCGCACTTTGTTTGTGACATATTGGAAAATTCGCTTTGTTCTGGCTGATGAAGTTGTGCTTAACCCCGTGTTATAAACATGACATTTGAGGGACATTTATGTGAGAGTTTCAGTTTTTTTCCTCCTTTAAATGTGTCCGTGTTTAAGCTCTGCATGAGACTGAATCTTATACTTCTATGAGAAAAATGATTACGTCTTTCAGCTTTATCTGTTTTCTAGTATCTTAGGTTGTAACATATCACTGTAAAATCTGTAATCTCTTGTGTCTCTATTTGTTATTTCATATCAATGCATTTTAACATAACCGATTCCTTACATATTTTGCATAGCAAAGCTAAAAATTCCGTCATTGGAATGTACATCGAACCATGAAAATGGTTTCCATATATTTACCACAGCGAAGATCATAGTTGTGGAACAAATTTTAAATTTGTACAACCTAGTATTCTTTCGCGACCTTGAACAGACCAGGGATGTGTTAGAATAGAGAGGAAATGGCAAAATCTTCACTTTATACATATCTGGAAATGCGACCTATCTTACACACTTTATAGGCAACATTAATTCTCCGACTTTAGATCTGCTCCAAATTTCAATCTTATGAAATATTCATTTATTTTCCATTTGTTTCACTTATTTTAAAAAGTCTTATCTCGACTCTACTTACATCATTAAGGTTAGATATGTAAATAAGAATAAAAGTTAGTAATTTACAAGTGAAGTGTATGTATTAACTTTTGGAGGACAATTGCATTTTTAACAGCACGGGATGCTTTTTTTTTAAAAGCGAAGAAAATATTAAAAACACAATGAGAAAATGATAATGGTTCGATATATATATATATTTTTTTGGCACGGTGGAACTTGTCCAGCTGAAAGACAAACTAAACGTTTCAAAGTGACAGGGCATATGTGCTTGCATGGTGAGCGAAACATATTCTAATGACCGGTCAAGGAATGTTTAACTGACCCAAACAAATGACCATGACCATTCAAATTTGCAGAAATGAGTAATCTACATAAATATCCAGATAATCTTTTCCAAATTGACTGACAAAGAAATTTTGTAAAAAGTTTTCGTTTAATTTTAGATTGACTGGAGAAAGTTTTCAACATGATCAGACAAGTTTGCAGAAATTGTCGCCAATTGATTTCCAAGCTGAATCAAAATTGTGTGAATATCCGAACACATTTGCCATTGAAAACATAAACAAATAAACACCTTACGACCAGTAACTAGAATTGTTATGCAGTCTTCATGAAAGTTTTACTCAATTAAAAGCAAGAAAACTCCACAAATTGCTAACTAAATTGGCATGAGCTGGTGGATGTCTATTTTATCATCACTATCGCAACGTAGTCGGAGGTGTAGGCAACGGGCACCTATCCGATTGAATGCTTTCTTCCGATTAGGATGTAAAATTGGTAAATAATACATGTAAACGACGGGTAAATCTCAGAAGGCTCTACTCTGAAAATAGAGACTTGCTGATGGCAGCAACATGCATATTTTGTGAGTTCTCGTTCCCCTAATGATCAGGTACATTTGTCCGTCGACCATTCAAAGATATAACTCAAACGATTTATACAATTTTCAAGCCTCACATGAACTGACTCTTAAGCTGATCGATACTTAATTTGTTTCAATTATTTTAAAAATACTCGAATAACCAGCAGAACGGCCAGACTAAGTTATTTAGTTTTGAATAAATCTTATTTTGAAAGATGGCCGCCTTTTAGGCACCTATATTCGAATGGACAGTGGCGAAACTCCAATCTTACATGTATCATGGGGTTTTTGAAATGTGAATGGGCTCTCGTGGATTAATTATCAACTAGAATATAAAACCCTTACAACCTTTTTCAATGACAACTTCAGACCTTCTTATAATTTCACTGGATATTGCTATCTAATACCGGTAGCTTCTTATCTTTTGAAGTTAGAAAGTGGCAACTTGAAAATACGCAGTACAATTATAAATAATACCTTTATCAAACAGTCAAAACTTCAAGGTAACTAAGTGTTGCAATAATGACGAGATTACTTATCAGCCTTTAGTTCGTAACTTCCTATATCTCGGTCGGGCAATGTCGAAATGCGGTCGGGAATAACAATATGTGTTGGGTCTTGACAAATAAGATAACAAAAACAAATCATTCAACAAACAAATGAGGAATTATTCTTCAAGCCATTGTCCTAATAAAAAATGAATCAACCCATTAACATACAACATTCAACAGTTTAAAATAAAGTCAACCCATTATTCTAAAAAAAATACACACAAAATCTATATAGTAATTTAACAGCAGTTCGACTTAACTCGGATAGAGTTAACCTATTTATTTATGTACCGATATCATGTTATTATGCCATTAAAAAGTGGTTTTAAATAAAAGGAGACCAGCTCTAATCTCTACCCAGTCACATCATGATGAATTTGAAAATGTACTTATTCTCAAAATTTGAGCCACAAGTCCCAGAACGTCTGTGTTGCAGCCATGTAGCAATGACCTGCTGGAATTGGTATCAATTCCTTTAATATTTGTTTCAACTTCAATACGAATACCTTTTAATGATGCTAAAGTAAGTGCTGAAATATCAAAGGATGAATCATCGATAAGGATTGCAAAGTATTACTAACAATGATTTACAACCAGCGTTGGTCAAAATATGGTAATTAATACAGCAACAAACACCGATGGAGGAGGGAGGTGCATATAACAACTTTTGTAAACTGGGAACATGAATCACTGCCTTTGTCTCACACAGTCAGAAAAAGGGGTTATCTTCAATTGAATATCAACATTAAAGCACCTCTTATCTGTATACTACTGGTACAGTGATGCGAAGCTAAATTTATACAAGCAGTCCGGGAGAAGCCATCGATGGAGGATATCGTCTAAGAAATAGCAAGCTTGCAAAACCTTGCTAATTTGTACCGCAAAATAAGCATAGAAATAAGATGAAGATTACCCAAAATTGTAAGATATATATTTTTTCATGTAACAAATTTGGAGAAACTATCCATCAAATAAGTTGAAATCGCACTTACCTTTTAATACAATACCCCTCCCCCTCCCAATCAACATACACAATTTTGAATTTCACTGAATACCTACAAATTAAAGTGGTAAACTTAGCAACTGGTCTGGACAACGTTTGAGGGTCACCATGATAACATATTTACGGCAGGTTGCGAGAATCATAAACATCTGTATTTGTTCATGTTTAGAATTCCAGTTTCACATACATAAACAAATCTATGTTATAATTGTATTGTATCGTAGGACATCTTCATCATGGCGGCCTCCATAGCCAATAAACCCCTAGAACCCTTGTTTGAGGGTATCTTCCGGACTGACAAGGGAAATTAATCCGGTTTCAAATTTGTAAGAGAGATGATAAGAATACCGCAAAGTTTCCTAAGTAGTTATACATAAGATTATATAGGGGAAAATGTGGCTCGATTTTTTTTCTGCTAAGAAATATAACAGTATCCTGATTAATTCTGAAATAAAATGTCCACCCCAAAAGGAGTATGAAGGAATAAAACAGGTTTGGACTTAGCTTATAACATTTAACGGGAGAGTTCATGAGAGCCGGAGACAAATACATTATTTAGATGAGGTATTCCTTTATATATACAACTGTCCTGGAAATCATCTAGACTAAGAGCGAAAAAGAGAAGAAATTTGTTAGAAGATTGGATAAAACATCTAAATCACGTCAAAGAGTAGCTATTGTCATAACAAGTACAATGTTTACATTAAATCCATGACGTTTCATCCGTCATAGCATTCCATTAGTTTCAAAACCCCTTTGATTCATATTCCTCAAAAAATAAATTCATCTAAAAATTGCTATTATTTAGTCTGTAATCCGGATGTTTTTAACTTCAAAAGGTCGAACAAGATGCATAAATCATAAACAAAGCTCACTTGAGAAATACTCCAACATCTCGTGTTAATTTCCCCTCAACATTTTTGTTAAGAAAATGCAATTGGTAACGTAATACTGACGTATAAATGTAACACAGGGGAGGAGAGGGAAGCAAATTTGTGATGTCTTGTGCTTTATATGATATAAACCTACATTACACATCAATTTGTTCTGAAATTTATTATAAATTGGAAAGTCAAAACGTATCTTTGATTACACCTGCAGGAAATTCAGAGGCCAAAATGTTTCTCTCTGACTGTAAAGTAATTGATGTGTATGCCCTGTACTTGTTGCATCACCTCAATAAACTGTCATTTGCATCTTAAAGGCCTCCTGTCATTTGCATCTTAAAGGCCTCTCTTCAGCCTTTGAAGCAATATTCGGGGCAATTTAATGAGAAAGTTAAATCCTTTCAAAAATATTGATTCTTCTTTTTTATCGAGGAAATCATTTAAGCATTAGTATATTACATTTTGTTCGAAGTATTTTGTAAGCTATCGAAGTCTGCGTAGCTTTTAATTTCATCTTGCTATAAGAATATAAATAAAAATATCAAGTTAACCAGATCCAAATATAAGAGCTGGTTATTAGACAGAGTATTTTGAAACAAGGCTGAGTAAACTTTAGCCTAAAACAATTTAGTAAACTCCCTCCACCCCAACAGCCCTCTCATCCCATGTTGTCTTATGACCAACTAGTGATTACAAATGTTTCCTTTTATTTATTAATTTACCCCTAATCTGCTAATTCGAATTATTCATAGACCGTGATTAATGTTATCGCGGACTTAATTTTAAGGAATTTTGAATGATCTTGACTCTCCATATTTGCGCCTTGCCTACACACTACACACTGCCTACACACTACACACTACCTACACACTACACACTGCCTACACACTACACACTGCCTACACACTACACACTGCCTATACACTACACACTGCCTACACACTACACACTGCCTATACTACACACTGCCCACACACTGCTCACTGCCTACACACGACACAGTGCATACACACTACACACTGCCTACACACTAGTGTGACGTCTTACTAACTAAATAAGCGGAACTTAATTTTAGCCATATTTCTGTATAAATACTAGTACTCATTAAACTTTATCCTCTCTTAAGGTTCTTAAGTTGGACACGCCAATGAATTAAAATGTATTGATCATTCGATCGCAATGGAAAGTGATAAAACGTGACCTCTATTTTCCCCCTTCATGCCCTCGGTGGCTGAAGATTCAAAAACACAATTGAAACAAATATATGATCCGCATCCTAAGTAACTTGATATTTGTTGAATGATGTTGTATTCGCTTATTTAAACCAAGTTCACTTCCGATTTAAGAATACTGCTCCACAACTCGTTAATTGAGTTTGTAAAAGATTTGGGACTTCTTCACTACAAAACTGTGCTAGATGAGATATAAGGTCTGGTTATCATACATAAATTATTTTGAAACAAAAGTGAGTCAATTTGGCTGATACAATTTAGTAGACTCCGTCACCCCAAGTGCCACACCCCTTCTCACATTGTTTTATGACCACCCGTGGCGCACATGCGCCTATGCCCTCACATTTGACGTCTTATGGTATAAACTGAATTCAGTTTTAGTCATATCTCTGCATTAACACTGAGTACTCATGGAAGGTTATTTTCTTTTAATTTGGATACATCACTGGTTTTACTATGTGTATTTATACATAAGTTGTATTTTGCAATGGGAAGTAATAAACCGTATCCTAAGTTACTTGACATTTCTTTAATGATTTAACGGGAGTCGCTTATTTGAGGTACGTTCATTTTAGATTGTAAAATAATGTTCCACAATTCGTTAATCGAGTTTGTAGAAGATTTGCTACTTCATCACTTCAAAACTCTACTAGACGAAAAACATCGGTGTCCATGATTTCAAATAACATGTAAACACAGTGCTGCAGTATTAGCGAGCACATTTATCGACAAATGCGCAACAGTATCGATGCATTGTTTAAGCTGCAGGACTTTTTAATTCTTTTTTAAATAGTTAACAATTTTGGTTAAAGGCAGCAACTTTATCAGATACAAAAATTGGGAGTCCAAATATAAGGTTATTAGACAGAAATATTTTGAAACGAAACTAAGTCAATTTGGCCGAAACAATTTTTACTCCCACCAACCCAACACCAACCCCAACGCCCTTAACTCACATTACCTTGTCGTATGACCACCTAGTGACTACAAATTAATATTATTTGCCAATTTAACCTAATCTGGCGGACAATTAAATGAATTTGAGCAATTGTATTGTCCTGATTTTAAGGAAGTTTAAAGGAATCGTGGCTCACACTTCGTATTTGCGTCTATGCCCTCACACTAGCTTGACGTCCTACTTATTAAATAAACTGAATTTAGTTTTAGTAATATTTCTGCATAAACATTTAGTACTCAAGTAAGTTTATTCCCTCTTAAGTTGCTTAAGTTGGATACATCACCTATTTTATTTTGTGTTCTCATACCGAAATTGTATTTTGCAATGGGACGTAATAAAACATGACCCCTATTTTCCCGTTCCTTCCCTCGGTGGCAGAAGACTCAAAATCACAACTAAAATGAATTTCTGGTCCGTATTTTAAGTAAGTTGATATTTTTTTTAATGATTTAAAGGGAGTCAAATAATTGAAGTACGCTCATTTTAGATTAAAACATAATGTTCCACAATTCATGATTGGAGTTTGCATAAGCTTTTCTGCTTCATCACTTAATAGCTGTCCTAGACGAGAAACATCGGCATCCATGATTTTAAGATAACATGTAAACACACTGCTGCAGTATAAATAAACACAGATATCGACAAAGGTGCAACAGTCTCGAAAACACTATGATCATCTGATCATTTAGTGAATTGGTAATAAACAAAGCAACACCGTGCCATAGGAATTTTTCGTGTAACAGTCGTTGTAACCTTCATATCTATTAAGCATGTTATTTTAACTTTGGTCTGTTTGTAATAGAAATAAAAGTCTCACATCGCCTACTCAACGTTTCAAAACTGGATAGATAGGTCTAATGTGAGATTAAAAGACGAACACAAATTGCCATGGACACTTATCTTTTAAACGTGCTTTAATTTAATGGCGTTGTTTCTTGTTTAATCTGGTAATTTTAGACATGCCGGCACATTGAAGTAGGCCTAAAGCTTTGAAACAGAATGGCGAGATTTTAATGTCATATCGCATAATAAAATTGGACATTTTGTTTGGAAAGTAATTTCGCAAATCTCACTCTGATAACTGTTTGACCTTCATTTCGGCATACACTGGCACTTCCATGAAATAAAGGTAAGTGCTGCTTCTTTTAACAGAAATTCGTAAAAAGTTGGTTACATTCCATATTATTCAGTGTCACATCTTCAATGTTTAATTGGCATAGATCTTTAAGTTGATGGTATGTGAAACTTCTACCGCCAAATTTGCAAAAAATAAAGATACTTAATTAAACTGGCAAATAAATGCCAAAATATGATTATTTTACAAATTTGGCAGCCATTTTGGAGTTTGCCCAATCTGATCCCTACGAGAATTTTCCAGTATATTAGTGGACAGGTGGATGTCAACCTTGAGGCAGCTGTGTGACCTGGTGATAGATAAATATCTTAGACTCCAGCACAACTATCGATACACTGATACAGTTTATACATCGATGTTCGAGCTATAGTTTGTCTAATTTAAGCTAAATACAGTTTTCATCTTGAATTAAGGATTTGTAATTATTCTGAAAAAATATTTATTCCAATCGTATAAGAGCCAAATATTATTTTATCAACAAAGATTAAAGTTCTAGGGAAATTTTCGCTTGGTAGGATTTGTTCAAAATTATACCAGAATTGTCAACAAAATGCAAAATAACTCAGGAGAACCAGGGAAATGCTATTATAGAAATGATACTATGACAACTCCCTGTGAGAAGATACTGAGAGTGGTTTGTAAGCAAGTACTAGAAGGGCAAATATGAAAACTGTATTGAAATATTTTCTAAGTTTTTTTGCCATTTATCCTCATTACTTTCCGTAATCTGCTGTAACCTGGCTATGATTGTAACGCTTGAACAATTTTTGAACAGAGCGCTACACTTCTCTCATTTGATGTACGTTGTAAATGGCAAGGTAAAACATAACACAGTTAAGAACCTAGAGAGCATTACTCTAGGTCAACCCTACCAGCCATTCTCATATCTGCACACCTTCAACTCGGTATATAAGGATTTTACAGCTATAGCCTACTAACCTATTAGTAAACTTGAGTAGCAAGTAAATGGTAGCTCTAAGGTATATTTATTTTCACAGATGGAAAAATTTGCCCAAACGAGAATAAATTTGAAATTATTAAATTCGGATATGAATTTTTTTCTCGATTTGTTTTGAAATTAGCATGACTTATCAACAGATCAATCATGACTACGTGCATGTAGATCCCTTCCTGGGAAAGTTTAACACTCTTTGCGACTTCGAGCATTTCAATTTGTTTAACTTCATTTGTGATTCCGATGGTCTCACGTGTGCATATGACAAAGAATAGTGAAAGAATTATATAATTTTTCTGCATTTCGTTGAAATTTATTACCTCTTCCAAAATGATCGAAAATTATTTCTATTTTTGCTATTGACATAGGGAGTGACATATAATTCATGTGTAGATGTTTTGCCCATTTGCTCATGTACCGAACACTATTCTTTAAAGCATACAATTTCTTAAGAGAATTGTCAGAAATTTGGAAATGTCATATTTGGCCTGTTATATTCGTCATGGTACATAATTATCTCATGGAATGCTACATTTCATTGCCTTTCACTTAGATAACTCCTTGAAGGAATGAGGTACCAGTATGTTTTGTACAATTTTGTGTCTTATATTACACATGTATCACCAAAATGATAGCCTATTCCTTGAAATGCACATGCCAAAATTGTCCCCCAACATCTAGGACATTGCTACTCGCAGCGCCCTCATTTAATATTTTTTAAATAATGTACACGCTGTATCCGCATAAGCCATTCCCGAAATAAATTCCGTAAGTACATTGTATTGTACACTGTATTTATGGAGTGTGAAGGCAAATTTTCGGTGGCTTTGAGATGTTCGATCTTCTAACTTGTGGAAAAACCAAACATCGCTGTTGTAAGGGCACGAATCTTTCATGAGGACTATGTGAAAACTCTCTCGTTTTTAGTATCTAAAAATTATTCTCAGAGAGCGAGTATATATAAACCTAATCATTAACCTTTATTTAAAAAGGGCACCTTACGACAGGAATGTCATTCAGCCTCTATCTATTTCTCCCTTTTTACGTTGTTATTCTCTTTTTTCTTCTACAGTGAAAGTTGTTTGTATGGAACACTTGATGGATACATTACACATTTAAGTGTGCTCATTACCCTGTCCTTTGTGTAAGAGACTTTTGAACGTAATCTTTCTAAATTGTTTACTTCTATTGGTTACGGCCTAAATTCTCACCTGGCAAAAAAGCTCAAGTATAAGATAAACATAAGTAAGAACTTCTACAATACCGTTGTTGTACCTTGTACCTTGCATTGAGAGGCTTAGAAAACACCTGGATTGTTTCTTTGATTCATAAATCTCCGTCAAACACCAGAAAGGATCGTTTTGTCTTTAAAGTGGCTGATGAAACTCTCAAAGACAACCTATAAGTGGTTTAAGAGGATTTAGAAATTCACTTAAAATAGCCTCACTGTGATTGTGCGAAGTCGCTCTATTCCATTCGCGAAAACTCTCAACTGCTTTTCGTCCAATAGATTTAAGGTTTTAGGAATACATTACAAAGGCTTTATCTTTTAACATCCCTGTAATTCACAATGAAGTAAGTCCTTTAAGATCCGAGATTTATTGACAGCTCTTTAGGAGAGCGTCAATACATGGATCTACTTGAACATAGATGTGCATAAGATTGATGGTTTATGAAATAAATGTTCTTTTTGTCACAATAAGTACCCCATGATTGAATAACTGATTTGACTGGGTTAGTAAAATTTGATTTTGTTCTCAGTCTTACGGGTAACACCATTAAATTATTTTGCAAGCTTTCACCGTATTTGGTATTGCTTTGTGGCCTGCTCCCACGTGTATCATTGCTAACGTTTTTTGCCCGATTAGTCAGTGTGAGTCCTGTAGCTATATGATATTACATGACGTATTTTTCTAAAATGAATAATTATTTAACCAAAGAAGATGATAGGCCTACTGCATTAACCAACGTCAGAGAGTTTTGGAATTAAGATTGTTAAATATGAAAACAGTGTTCATCCAGACGGATAGTGATGGCAAAGTTAAGCATGATGGCATGAGATCATGATCATTACATTTGTGGGCGGTAGATTTGAGATGATAAAACGCTTTTGTAGGGGCAATTCTGAAAAGCAAGATGAAAGAAATCATCATCCATATATTTTGCTTATATCAATCTTGTGGTTGTAATTCACGTCACAAAGAATAAGTCATTTATAATCCAATCGAACAAATAGTCAAGCGGATTTGGTGAAAATTCGTTCTGTTTTTGTTAAAAGCGTAAAATTTGGCACAGTTGTTGGTCATGCCCTAAGAATACATTTTAGAAGTAGAGCCATCGAAAATTCAACTTCTTGTTGTTATGGTAATTATTTTTCACCATTTTGGCAAATTTTCTTATATATAACCAGTGTCGGATCCACGCTTTTCATGGGGAAGACACTATTTGACCTCTTACAGTTCACCATGGTTTTGCATTCATCTTAAGACAAAAATTCATGAGGTTAATCAACTAGAAGGTGTCATGGCAACAGTTGTAATAAATCAAATTTGTATGTGTTGAATACCATTATTCTAGCATATAACCAAAGCAGTTTACCTTATAAGTGACCCAGATTGATACAATCAGGTGTCTTTAATGATACTACAGTACACATGGATGGCACCAGTGGGATAGGATGGAAGAGCAGCCGATCCCACCCCCCCCCCTCCCCTCCCCCCTTTCCCCCCGTTCCCCGCCCCCGTCACCATCATCCCGTAATTTTCAACTTTCAGCTAATTCTCTTATATTTTTGATAGGTTTGAAAGTTTTCCATATCAATGACCCAGAATTATAAATTCATGTTGATGATATGATGCTACACATAAATGGTCCATCAGGAAGAGAAAAGGAGGGGAGGGGTGGGGGGAAGGGAGGGGGAGTGAGACCACTTACAATTTGTAAGCTTTTAGCTAATTCTAGCACATTATTAAGGAAATACAGTTTTCTATATGAATGATGCAGAATTAAACAATTCATGGTGCCTAAATGATTTTGAGGAAGCAAGCTAGGTACCAGATGTGACTTAGTCCGCCTCAAAAAATAAGTAACATGTTCGGGCTAAGAATCCCAATGCCACCTTGATATTAGACAATGGCAGAGTTGGCGACAAGTCGATGAACAGTGGTGATGGGGAGGGGAGAGTTGATACCATGTCCTTAGACTTTCGACTGGACTGAAAGCTCTTTTTAGTGCCAATGGTTGCCAGTGGTCAGTTGGGAGCTGGTGGTTGGCAACTGAAGTTATTGTCATAGTTGATAGAGTTTTATCGTGTGGGTGTGGATGATTTTGAACTTAAATTTGTCATGGATGGTTGTTGTGACAATGCATGAAAATACGCTTTGATCATGAAGGGAATCTCAGGAGGCATGACAAAGTTATAAAAACACTTGTTGGTGGTGAAAGGTGATTTGTGGCTGAAGTATTTAACTATCAGACTAGCAGACTAGGTTGTGTATGAGAGAAAAAGGTGAAAAGATCAATCATCAAGGAAGACCAGCATGCGACCCGCATTCTATGGGCTGGCGGTGTTGATCGCGATGTCGGTTGACTAATTGTGGTTGTACAGTCTGTGAGCTGGTGGGAGCGGTGTTGACTACAGTACCAGCTGATGGATTCAGTGGGTTAATAGCCAGTTTGGCTTGTTTTAGGCTTGACGGATTGGCATGGTTGTAGGTGTGAAGTCGGAAATGCCTGCGTATATATTTTAGTCTTTCATTTATTGTAGTCTATCTGTTTGCAATTTACGGCAGTGGTAATATGCCGACGGAAAGGCTGAGATGCACGGTTCTACTGTCGACTTTCGGTTTTCCAGGCATAAAAAAAACCTCGTAAATGTGACCCCGAAGATTTTTGTTGTCCACGCGGAAAGATCTTACTTAAATCCCATAGCTTTTCGCGCAAACGTTATATTCACAATTCAACATTATTTATCTAGATGAAAGAAAACTCTTGATAAAACGGCTCCTATAGGCTAATTAATATATTCTCTTAGTTTCTATACCTTTTCCAATTATCTTTGGTAACCAGCAAATAATATCACGTCAGTGGAGTTTACGATTAAAATCTTTTAGTAATCAAACTTAAAATCTTTCAGTAATCAAACTTTACTTCCGTTACTTTCAACTTATTTCAGCCAAGTCCCTTTAAGACTGTTAGATTTTACCAGCATAAACTCTCGGATCAAACTGCTGGCTAAAGCTCGTAGAAACCACGCCTACTCGATAATAAAGCAATCAGTATAAGGCATGCGCAATGAATGACCAATGGAAAAAATTAGGTCGTGACTTTAACACTATTTCTATGAGATTTACCTTAAAACAATCAGGAAATCTAGTTCAAATGGAATAACACTGTTGCTTATGTTTCCGGGAACCGGCTAAAAATACCTTGCTATTGTTCATTTAGCCAACTAAGTCTCGAATCTGAAACAAGACTTAAGTTAACCGTTGGAATCAAGACTCTTTGTAACTGATAACGCCTCAAAGGAGTATGAAACACACAAAAAGCAATGGTTAAAGGCGAAATATGCTTTGCAATATACGATACTACGTCGTGTCGCTGATCTTTCATTTGGGCTTGTTGGTGGTCAGTGAGATGACTCTGTTGATAGCTGTCACTTGCATCAATTGCTGGATATGGGCTGATAAAGTATCCAAATCAATTTCTTGGTATACCTTTTATAATAGCAAAGGAATTAAATAGTTTGTGGTTTGTTGCTTACACTTGCATGATGAACTCTATGGTAGATGCGTATTGACAGTCCTACAACGTGAATCTTACTTATCAAACAATAAATGACAATCAATTATGATGTGCCTTTGTCTCTTTTAGAAAACTTTGTTACGTTGTTATATAACCGAACAAGTCGAACAAGCAGTGAGATTAAGCTCGCTTGCAGCTTTTCACATAGAAAGGCAGGTCGGATTTCTTCCTCCAACCAAAGCAGCTCTTAATCAGCGCAGCGCATCAGGGGAACTGCATATCAAGCAAGTCATTGTTGGGGTCAAGTCCTTCTATGAGCACCAAAGATTCCTTTGTCAAAAAATGGAGATAGGAAGACCCAACGTTAAAATGGCTGCAAGCCATTGTGGTAAACCCTGCCACCAAGGATGACATATACCAGATGCAAGTGTGTCAAAGCAATAATGTAGTGTACTGTATTAGTAACCTTTGGTCTGTTTGTGGTAAATGTGAGACTTGTTCAGAGGATGCAAAAGAGAATTTGTGTTATCTAAAATATCATTTTACCAAAATAATTGCCCAACCAACCATTAAAAACTAGTTCAGTGATTAATCTTATATAAAAGAAGACGTTTAAAGAAACAACATGGTGAAGAAAGCACTCAAAAATCTTATCCGTTAAGGAGATATTAAAGTTTGAAGTTTGGATCATTTGTGTACAACAACTAAAATTAGACTAGCTGTGACATCACAGTCTCAGACTCCTCAAAGTGTTTATGTATTCTATCATATTTTGTCCTGCGATTTAGTGGCTTAAAAACCAGTGGATATGTCAGGAAAGTAGTAAAACAGAATTTTGCAAGGGTAATTATAATTTACCACTTGAAGAAAGTTTGAGGAAAATCATTCTTAATAGTAAAAAAGTTAAATAAATTTTAAATACATTAAAAATTGTTAAGAATGTGATGATGAGAGCGCCAACCTTCCATGGTAGACTTACTACACCAGTCATTTTTACACATATAAGCCAACACTATAAACTTAAACATCTCCTTAACAGAATGAGATATTGAAGTAGTTTCTTCGCCATTTTGTTTCTGTTGAAATCCTCTTTCATACACGATTATTTTGCCTAATCATTGAGCTCATCCTTTAATTCGACATTGATGATATGCAAGTGAGTATTTCTATAGGACATAGTTTTAAAATTGATGTTTTATTCAAACTCCTTTATATACTTTTTAGTTATTTTGCATTTTGATTGGTCAATCTTGAAAGTTTGCCTATGTGCGAACCTTATATACATAGATATTTTTCCATAAATATATGTTATGGTTAGGTCAAATATCAACAGATTCATTTTTGCTCTTTGATAATAACTTACTGCATGGTTGTCATGACAATCTATACTGTAGGCCTAACACTATGAATTAAGATTTGCATAATAATTTACGGGATAAATACAAACTGGTTTCAAATACCATTTGATATCAAGGGACAACGTTATCGTACGGTTTTAGTGGACCAAGGCGATGGAACGTAAGACTGGCCAACATTGGTTTTATCCCGATTTCCAAAATATTGAATTTCTTGGAGAAAATACAGAAAAAAGGCTACATTAGTTGATCACTTTTAATAATCTCCTAATATTCATAAAAGCTGCTTCTACTTTTGTCGCAAAGTAAAATGTGTTTATACCTAGAAAGTGTTGATCACCACCATTCTCCTTAGATACATCTTACTGGTCTCACAAGTATTTTAAGACCATCCATTAACCAATAAGATTTTGGAAATCAAACAAACCTATTTATGAATCAAGGTTTGATACGAATATTATTATCATTTTCACTATAAAAAAATCACAGTAAGAATTGCATTTTTAAAATGTTTGCAAAATTTCACCATACTGTACGTGGTTCTCGTAAGAACTTCATTTTCTGATTTTATAATCATAGATTTAATTGATCAATATAATATAAGTAAATTTTTTACTTGGGTGCAATACAAATAAAAACATTTTTCATGAGAAATTCAAATTTTCTGCCATGACAACTTCTATTCGGTTAAATGTTTGACTTTTTGTCTTAATATGAATGAAAACCAATGGTCAATGGTAAGAGGTCAAATGGTGCCTTTCCCGTGAAAAATATTGGATCTGCCACTGAACGTATGAGAAAATAGACAAAATTTATAAAAAATAGTAGCCATGGCAACCAAAAGTTGAATTTTTGATGGCTCCACATCTAAAATGTATTCTTAGGGCATGTCCAACAACTGCCAAATTTCACGCTCTCATAAAAAAAATTCATGAAATTGTGGCTCAAATCCGAAACTACAGAAAACATAATCAGGAAGTTTCAATTTAAAAAAAGTACTGGTTGTAGTTGCTTCGTTTGGTATGTCGAAGATGACACTCATAGACTTGAACGCACTCGGTTCGCCTTTCACACGATAATGTAGAACACTGAAGGCCAGAACAATCCTACCTTTAAATTTGCAGGGCTGTCATCTTGTCGCAAGCGTTACAAAATCAATAAGCGAAAAATCATTGGAATATCTGAACACATCTTTAATTTCATAATCTTAAAACAGCCTCTCGGTGATATATTAAAAAACAAAAAAACACTCCAAATCTAGAGGCTCCTTTTCATTGTCATTGACATGAACGTTATGAATAGGAATATAAATCTCATTTGTATAGTTCAGGATGAAATAAACGGAACGATGAAATGTAAATTGTTCTTGAACAAGAAATGTAAGATACCTTGTTTTATATGTCATGTTCAATAGGATGGGTGGGTCGGCGAATGGGGCGTTTCAAAGGTTCGGGATGTAATCTAACGTTTCATCAAATTCATTTTGTAATTGAAAGGAATGAAAACCAAAATTCGTGCTGGAGTAGAAGTTGAAGGATTGTATTTTTGTAGATCAGGGTTCAGTCTTGGAGATTTAATGCTCTTGAGGATATATTTGACGAAGAATCAAATTTGCACAAACGAGAGCAACAAAAATATTCTTTACTTTATATTAAAAGAATGATGTATGTGTCGATAAAACAACAATGTATTAAGAATAGCAAGTTATACTGATTTCCATGTTTCTTTTATACGCGGCTCGGAGAGGAGGGGAGGACGGATTCCCTTTCAATGTAATATTTTTTTAAATTTTAGGCCCCTTTTTTTTATCAGTTTATGAATCGGTGAGTTAGAGTTAAACTAGGAAATGGAAGAATCGATTAATTACTATGCGCACATTAAACATTTAGGTGCGGAATTTATTTATATTTTGAATGATTTTTAAACTTTTTTGTTTGCAGCTCCAGTTTGTGTTCTACAATTCAAAGTCACTCATCAACAGATCAATATATGATCATAATTGAAAAATATCAACATTTACACAGCAATCATGGGGTACCACCTTTAGTACTAAAATGATTGCATGTATAACAAAGAAATAGATAAAGACCCAGAGGTTTCGCTTCACTGGTTGGAAAAGTAGTATTAGGTATATACATAGTTGCCTGCCCAGTTCCTCGTTACTACGAAATCGCTTCGCGAAATCATGAAATTGCTTCATGAGTAAATAAATTATCTTCGCGATGGAATGGAACCCTTTCGCGAAGGGCAAGCGTTGTGAGGCACAATTCTGCCAATCGTGGAATACAATTGTGTTCTATGTTACAAATATAGGATACAAGTAGGATGATAATTGATTGAACACGTTATGGCGATCAACCACTATAGCTGTGATATGAGTTATCAACCTGCATGCTTTGTTATCTTATATAGACTTACGCATTTAATGTCAGCCTCGGGGTAGTGTGTAACATGTACTGTAACTAAATCCTGCCGGCAGTATTGACCAATACATATTTAATTTCGTTCCTAACATTCTTAGTGTAACAAAAATGAACATAATATCAATCAAAAGGATTTGTATGTACCTGAACACCTCTGTCAGTAATATTGCCCAATATATACATAAATATGTATGATTCATGCCAATATTTTGCTCGGATATCTATGACATTGGTACTAACAGAGCCCGCACTCAATATTTCCTAAATAGCGTACACGCTGTGTGTGTCACGCTTAAACCATTGCCGAAATAAACTCCGTATGTACGTGCATACGGTGTATGTATGATTGTACACTCTATGTATAGAGTGTGGGGGCAGTGATGCATGAATTTTAGGTGGCCATGAGATGTTCGACTTTCAAACTTGTGGAAAATCAGAACATCGCTGATGTAAGGGTGCGAATCTTTCATGTTCATTCGGTTCATTACTTTTGAAAATCATTTATCAAAAATAATGATTCAAGGACATCCCTGTTTAGATCATTGCCACAACTCTCATTCTTTTTAATGTAAAGTGTAATCAGGCTATACAAAACTATATTCTAAAAATAGAATGGTCGGATATGGTAATATTCACAGACCTAACTATAATCAAGATTGAATAACAAATATGGCCATGATATGACCATGATAATTTCATCATATTATAATATCATACTATAGTCAAATTTGATCAAATTATTTGATCAATTTGTTTTCAATTTTTACGATTGTTGGGTCGGTGCATAATTGACCATGCTATTGTCAAACTTGACAATTTTATTGCGACTAATTATTGGATGAGAACATTACTCGCGCTAATCAGCGAATATGAAGGGTGAACTTTTTGCAATATATCATTTACACGATTGCAAAATAATCCTTAGGTCAGTAACAATTAACGACGAATACTATTTGTAGTAAATATTGTCGTAAAACGCTAATTCCTCTGCAGGGACCATTTTCAATGAGTAGGCCTATGTGTTTTTTATTGAATGTTCGTGAAAGTTAATTTAGCAACTATGATTTGTGCATGTTTGAAGAAACGTATTACCAAAGGAATATATTATGTTAATTCCCAAACGACCGTTTGAAATCTATTGGAAAAGAATAATTCAATTGTAATAATACACGATTATGTTAACATTGTGTAACATAGACAAACATTTTACTTAAAGGATAGTTACCGTCAGTCACGAGGCGCCTCAGGGCAGTCCCCATCTCCTCCACAGGGTGCCAAAAAAAACCTCCCCACCCAAGGTTTTTTTAGGATTCCGTGGCAGGAGTGTTGTTTTCGGTCATCTTGGTATAGTTCTGATCAATTTGTGTCGTTAAGGTCATTGTATAAGTGCGCTAGCTTCTCAGTGAGTACTATGGATCTATATGTTTTCTATACCATAAGTGGTTACTGAGGGGTAGCGCGCCCTGCTCCAAGGGATACCTCACCATCTCGGTGTAAAACAAAAAATAACGAACCAATGGTAAAGATAGAAAATGTCTCTGGTCTGCTGGCTATGGGTTCCTCCAGGGTACTTTACCCTGGTATTATCCACTCAAAGGTTACCACACCACTCATTGTCGCCCAATTAAAAAAAAAAAAAAAAACCTGGAATGGCTTTAATACTCGTAGGGTATACACGTCAGGTTCGGTTGGAGCACCATATACTTTTATATCTTTTAAATTATAACCTTTTTTTAAAATTTTTTATATATTTTATTATTATTAGATCCATTATCTTAAGATTATGTCACTATTGTGTTTGTCCTTATTATACGATTACAACTTTTTGATGGGGTATTCGTACCTGCCCCAACCAACGCAGTGTACCGTAGGAGGCAACCATGGTAGTGGTAAGATCTTCCTTCCGCCCATGTAAGGGAACTATTATAAATTAGAAGATGATGAATTATAGATCCATAGGGTACCGTTGTCACGTCAGGTTGGATAACCCGTTTGTCGTAGACGAGCCTGTAATTTTTGTTCGGTTTTGTGATCACTGTGCCAGGGCCGTCTCGCTAGATGCGGGAAGCGAAGTGGACGGGAATGGTCACTTTCGATTTGTTTTCGTCGAGCGCACGGCCTGTCGTACAATGATGTGGTTTACCATGTTTCAGATGGTGTCAAAGTTGACGATCTGGCTGGTATCATGGCGTGGTTGAGGCTAATTTGCTGCACTTTACAGGTGGTGTGTGGTTTCCTGTCTTGGTCGACATCACCTGATACCAATAGTTCTTTGGGTCTCCGAAAACGAATTCGGTGATGTACGATCCCTTCCGTACGGTTTTTCGAGCTCATCAGTCATGTCGCCGAGAAAGGTTCCGAGGGGTGGGTCGTAGGTTCCAGATCAATGGACGTAGATGATGAAATTGGTGTCGAAGTAAAGCACACGATCATCCAGTTTTTCTAAGTAGGAGTAGAGCTTGAGCTAGGCCTGAGCTGTGGTGTAGGCGGCGATGAACACATTGGTGGTAGGCGACACTTCGATATAGTCTCAATCTCTTCCCATTGGATTTTGGCCATGACATCATTGAGGAAGTGTACGTTCTGTAAAGTTTTGGTTTTGTCCAACAGCAACTTGTAGAATGTCTCGAGCGACTTGACGAAGGTGGTTTTGGACAATGTGCTCAGCTGACCGAATTTTCCCTAGAACGAGCTTAACATCAGTTTCGCTATTGAGTGTTTGTCCTGGTTTTTTTTATAATGTTTGAAGGGTGCAATCGAATGCCTTCACAAGCTTCATAATCCTCCCCATAGCGTTGTCGCTCTTTTCCCGTTGTGTAGTCGCTCGGCCACCTACTCGCCTCCTGTTTGAGGCGCAAGAAGGTATTGATGTAGGCAGTGAAACACCGATTTCTCCTGTTTCTGGGTCGTGTCGTGTCGTTTTGTAAAAATGCCACACTTCCTCAATGTCTAGCACCTTATACCCCATTTTCACAGCTTTTTACAGCTCATCCAAGTATTTAGAGCCCGCTGGACCTCGGTATGGTCACAGGGATTTGGTTACGATCTTGAGCAAGTGGCACACAGCAAGAACAGGAGTTTTGCACGACAAACAGTACGAGACATATCCATCGTGGAAGTAGGACGGTGCATTTAATGAGTCCCTCATAATCATCCAAATCGGTCGTGTTCAGATTCTTGATGATAGGGTATGTGCCATACTTGTTCACCCAAGGGTGGAGCGAACACACTTCCATCTACCGAATTTGTTTGTCTTCTCCAACGACATGATGGAGCTTGATGGCATCGGCGCGTCCGCTGAAGAAAGCGTCCCGAGGGTTGAAGGGCTCTGGAATATTGATGGTGTCAATGAAGGTTTTCATGTTGGGTTCGTCTTGCAGGGCTTTAATGTAGGCACACTCCCAGATCTCCACAAGGGTGTAACCCTCTTGTTCCAAATACTGTCGACGTTGGGTCAGCGCCGTATAGGCATCGTCCATCGTTTGTTCACTATGTGGAGTTTTTGATCTTTTCGCGGTTAACAAGTCGGACAACCGTGCCAGAGGCAACCGTAAAATTCGAAGGCGATCTTCGACGATTCATCCCATTCGTCGACTTTGTATTTACCGATATGCTTTTCACCGCCGTTCCGTGCATGCTGGATTTCATTCCCGCTGCGATGTGCGACCCAGGCCAACCATTTTAGTGCTTTGGCAGACTGCTTGTCGTTGTCGTAACGGTGTGCGGCACGATAGCAATGGTGTTGGTCTTCAAAAACCTTTTTTTGGAAAACATGCATGCATGCAGAAGCAATGCTCAAACAATATCGGAATGGATCTGCGCCTGTTATTTCTATAAAAAAATCACGGAATATTTCAAACAGCCGTGTCGAAGAAGTTTAACGTGGCTGAGACAGTACATATCCATCTCTTTAGCCATGTAAAAGGTCTTAGTTTTCTGTGCTTCATACCACTGGTAAAAGGCCTCCAGCTTGTCGCTGGTCATACTTTCCCGTGGTTCGCCTCTGGCCACGGTCTGACGTAGGTTTGGTTGGCGCGTGTATTGAAGAGGTAGGGAAAGTAACCCTTCTTGAGTTCGGACAATTAAAGGTGTTGGAAAAGGCGGCGAGGGGAGCCAGAATGAAATTGAACGTATCAATAATTTCATGACTTTCCTACCCTTCAAGGTCTTTAATAACAGGACAGAAGAATAACAGGACAAAATTACATTTTTAAAGGGCAAAATGGCGTCTACGGGGGTTAATCGTGGGAATGACAAGACAAAACTGCGCATTAACGCGAAAAAGGGATCTACGTGGGACTTGATTCCAAACCACACCTCCTGTTCTCCCGTCGCCGCACTTGTAAGCGTTAATAAAGCAGAGCGAGAAATA
Source organism: Chiridota heheva (assembly GCA_020152595.1). Taxonomy (NCBI): domain Eukaryota; kingdom Metazoa; phylum Echinodermata; class Holothuroidea; order Apodida; family Chiridotidae; genus Chiridota; species Chiridota heheva. Next base: position 425,460 of record JAIGNY010000843.1, read on the forward strand.
GTATGTATCCGTGTGTGTGTGTGTGTTTTGTTGTTTGTTAACATCGACCAGTCGAAGACTGTCCGGCTGGCACAGAGAATCGTCATGACGACGGAACGTCGACGAGTCTTGCTCCATGCTCCATACTTAAACCCGATTTTGTCACAGAGCTATATTGCTCAATGCGAGGTTGGCGAAAATATAGTCGTTACCCACGTCTTACATCAGGCAACTCTAGGGTATCAAGAATAAGCAAAGTGTATCTTTCCCTGTGATTAAGATAGTGTTCTTAAAATGGAAAGCATCTGTTTTCACACTATAAACCGACCTCGAGTATGCAATCCCTGAATCAAAAAATCAATAAAATATTAATGTTTAAACAAAGTTTATCGAAAGGGTCATCCAATCCAAAAAGGTTTGTGTGCTCGACGGTGATGTAGACGTCTGGTCATTCATATCGCCATACTCATACGGACAAGATTGAACCAATAGCTGACCATGGCTTAACCCCGTGACTGAGGAAGAAACGTTGCGTCATACAGGTGAACAACAACGACGTCCTCTGTTTCGCCCGTGCCCGACTGCACAAGGACGATGACTGAGACAATATTCGTCGAGGTTGCGACGAGCAGGAGCGATTGGCCCGAAAATTACACAAACGAGCCGGTGTTCCTATGGCATCCTGTGGGCTGGCGGAAGTCAACCAATTCCAAATCGTGATGCCTACCTACTAAACGGTAATTGTTAGCAAAACCTTCACGACCTGTTCCTTTTTAAAGGACAGAAAGAAGACGACAAACTCTACATCCTTTACCATCAAAATCACTTTGACGTCATCACATCCATACTTCCCTTCCTTGACACTAAACACTTTTGTGATCGTTGCTGGAAAGGGCATGACCATTTTGAGCATCTTCGCTGTCCTGCGTCCTCGACACATGAACCCACTGCTCCGACTGCGACCGGTCCTATAAGAACCTGGATTGCTATCACAAGAAGATACCTAAACAGAGCAACGCTACAATCAAAACCAACACCACCCTCCACAAATCAATCTGTCAACGCATTTACCGGTGCTCCTCCTGTGGAGTGACCCACAGAGACCGGCACGAGTGTGGCAAGCGGTACTGTCGAAACTGTCAACATCCATTCGATCATCTTTGTTACAGGCAGGTTATCAACGAGAAAAACGACGAGGAAGCCCTTGAGGAGACGGACGGTATAATGAGTGAAGACGACGTCCTGCTGCGTTACGTGTTTTTGTTTTCGATTGCACCCAAGAGGACGCATGTGCTAGCGCTGGTTATCTTCACGTGCCGAACTACTGCGTTGCCTAGTTAGTATGCGAGTAGTGTATGGATAGTGGCGATTTGTCTCAGCCCTGTGAAGCGTGTGGTCCACGTGAGTACGTGTTTCAAAGGGGAACGCACGATCAAGGAGTTTTGTCTCTGGCTAGTAAGTCCTGAAAATTATGGTGTGATCGCCATCGCGCACAACATGGAAAGGATACGATGGACAGTTCATTCTTGATTTAATGAATCATCGAGACATGTATACCAACCATAGGCGTAGGAGGCAGGGGCTGGAGGGGGCTGCAGCCCCTTCAACAAAATATTTCTGTGAAAATTCGGAATTTTTTGAAAGTTTTCGGGCACCTATCCTGGCGGTGGCACTTAACATAAACCGTTGGTACCTTTTCGCGTTTTGTAAATTAAAATGGGCGAAAATTTACAACAAACACTTATAAAATCAAGGGGAAATATTTTGAAAAGCATCATTTTTGCAGTCTGAGAGGCATTTTCCGGTTAAATTTTTTATTATTATCGTCATTATTATTATAACGCGCCAAAAATTATAACCAATATGGAAGGGTAGCGGTAGTTGATTGTTTTATAAAAAATTTACCAACTTTATTATGAACGGAGGGAAATTGATGTGTATCGAGTTAAAAGAAAAGTTCACGAAAGGTAGAAAGAAAATTACTAAAAAATGTAAAAAATATTGATTCGTTCAATTTCATTCTGGGCTCAATCGCCTATTCCAAAACATTTTTATTCCATTTTTGAAATTAATAACAATTTTCAACTACTCTTAAAATCACGGGAAAATAAACTTTTTACGTAGGACCGTGGAGGAAGGCGAACCACTACAACCCAGAGAGTATAACCAATGACAAACGGCCTTTTACCAGAAGTACGAAGAACAGAAAAACAAGACCTTTGACAGCTAAAGAGATGAGAGTGTACTGTCGCACGACATTCAGCTTCTCCGACAGGGCTCTTAAAATTCCGTGAAAATTTTATGGAAATAACAAGCGCAGATCCATTAAGATATTCTTTGAGCAATGCTTCTGCATGCATGTCTTCTGAAAAGCATTTGTGAAGACCAACACCATTGCTACCGTGTCGCACAACGGTTACAACAACGACAAGCAGTCTGCCAAAACATTGAAATGTTTGGCCTTGGTATCCAGCACGCACGGAACGGCGGTGAAAAGCATATCGGTAAATACAAAGTCGACGGATGGGATTAAGCGTCGAAGACCGCCTACGAATTTTACGGTTGCGTCTGACACAGTTGTCCGACTTGTTACCCGCAAAGAGATCAAAAACTTCCACATAGTAAACAAACAATGGACGGTGCATACACGGCACTGACCCGACGTCGACCTATTCGGAACAAGACGGTTACACCGTCGTAAAGATCTGGGAGTGTGCCTGTACTAAAGTCCTGCAAGACGAACCAGACATGGAAACCTTTATCGACACCATCAATATTCCAGAACCCTTCAACCCTCGGGACGCTTTCTTCGGCGGACGCACCAATGACGTAAAGTTGTATCATGTCGTCAGAGAAGACAAACAAATTCGACATATCGACGTATGTTCGCTTTATCCTTGGGTGAACAAGTATGGCATACACCTTATCGGCCTTTCTATTATTACCAAATATTCGAATATGATCGACGTGTTTGATTACGAGGACTCGTCATTTACACCGTCCTACCTCCACGATGGCTGTATTACCCTGTGCTCCCGTACCGTCACCGTTGTTGTGCAAAACTCCTGTTCTCGCTGTGTGCCACTCGTGCTCAACATCGTAACCAGAATCCTTATGACCATACCGAGGCCCAGCGGGTCCTCAGTTGTACTTGGGTGAATTGTGAACTGTAAAAGGCTGTGGAAATTGGGTACAAGGTGTTAGATATCAAGGAAGTGTGGCATTTTTACAAAACGACACGATACGACCCAGAAACAGGAGAAATCAGATTATTCACGGCCTACATTGATATATTTTTGCGCCTCAAACGTGAGCTGAGTGGGTGACCGAGCGACTACACAACAGAAGCAGAGCGACAACGTTATGTGGATGAATACGAAGCTCGTGGATAAATTTGACTGAACCCTTCAAATATCATGACAAATGAGGGCAAGCGCTTACTAGCGAAACTGATGCTGAGCTCGTTCTGTCGCCTACCACCAATGTGTTCATCGCCGCCTACACCACAGCTCATGCCTGGCTCAAGCTCTAATCCTATACGAGAGAAACTGATTGAAAATGTGCTCTACTTCGACACCAATTTCATCATCCACGTCCATCGACCTGGAACTTACGACCCACCCCTCGAAACCTTTCTGGGCGAAACTATTGATGAGCTCGAAAAACCGTACGGAAGGGGATCGTACATCACCGAATTAAAGTGATGTAAAGTGCGGGGCATAAGCCTCAACCACAATATCAGCCAGAGCCAGATCGTCAACTTTGACGCCATCTGAAACATGGTAAACTACATCGATTGTACGACAGGCCGTGCGCTCGACGAAAACAAATCGGGAGTAATTATTCCCATTCACTACGCTCACCGCATCCAGAGAGACGGCCCTGGCACAGTGAACAAAAAAAAAAACTACAGGCTCGTCTACGACAAACGGGTCATCCAACCTGACCCAACAACGCTATCTTATGGGTTTTTAATTGATCACCTTTTAATTTTCAGTAGTTCCCTTACAAGGGCGGAAGGAGGATCTTACCACCACCATGGTTGCCTCCTACGGTACACTGCGTTGGTTGGGGCAGGGACGACTACCCCCACAAAAAAGCTGTAATCGCATAATAAGGACATAACAAAATAATGACATAATCTTAAGATAATGGATCTAATAGGCCTAATAATAAAATATTTAAATACATTAACAAAAAAAAGTTTATAATTCAAAACATATAAAAGTATATGGTGCTTCAACCGGACCAACATCCTTACTCTACGGGTAGTAAACCCATTCCTCGTTTTATGTTTGATCAATTGGGCGACAATAAGTAGTGTGGTGACCAAGATACCCCTCCTTTTAGTAGAAAATACCAGGGTAACGTATCCTGGAGGAACCCATAGCCAGCAGGCCAGAGATATTTTTGATTGTTACCTTTTTTATTTACTTTTTCTATTTTTTTTTTTACACAGAGATGGTAAGGTACCCTTGGAGCAGGGCGCGTTACCCCTCGGACACAATTTATGGTATAGAAAACATATAGACCCATAGTACTCCCAGAAAACCAGCGTACTT
>JAIGNY010000843.1:437500-472500 GCA_020152595.1 Chiridota heheva
AACTTGTATGTAATACTGTAATAAACCAACCTTTTTTACAGCTTACACTTTGATTGCTTTTTAATCGTCTTTTTTTCATTCATGAACGAAACCGTCTGTTTCATATGCAATATAAGCCGTCTGTTTACAGCACAAATTTACCCTGAAAGCTTTTTTCTTCTCATTAGTTTTGGAAGAATCGAACTGCTCTCTAGGATCTAATCAACAATCTGATTTCTACAAATTCGATATCTCCAAGCCTTTTTGCCATAAGTCCATGGTCTGATGGTTGACAGAATATCGCTTTTAACTCTGATCTCAATTGCCCGCTATCCACTGAAATCCTAATTACAAAGCATGGGTGAGCACAGCTCTGAAGATGAAAAGATCTGCGTCTTTGTACACCACTTTCTTCACGTTTGATTTCTCTTCAAGTAACAAAGGAGAAACTGTGGGTAGGAATCCATTGTGAATAGAATGAAATTTGTAAAGTTTTTTTTTTTTTAAAGAATAGAACATGTAGTATAAAATAGTGATAAATGGCATTCATTGGAAACTGTCATTCTAAATACGTACCATGCTGCCATGCATGCATTGCAGACTAACTTAAGAATATACATAGAAGACCAAGAATCCTTGATTGTTTAGTACTATAAATGTTCAGCTCACCGGGGCAAGTGTATGGGTTCAGAATAAACATTAAGACATTTCTCACTACGGAATAGATGAGCGACATTCTAATAATTCAATTTATCCTAGACATTCCCTGGAGTTGTGTTCTATTACTCCCACCGACACCCTCGTTTCTCGAGTTGATGCTTATTTTAATCTGTGGCTGAGACAAATGTTTCAAGTTGGCTGTGATGTGCTGGTAACACCGTTTTTCCTAAACTTAATATGGATAAGATGAAAGTATCTCTGAGTTTTTAAGAAGTTGCTAATTTCCCCACAGAATGCTTCTGTATTATTCTTAAAGTTGATTATTAAAAGTATCAAGACCGGAGGAAATCTGTCTCTTTGATGTGCTGAGTAGTTTAAAACACAAACGAGTTTAAAGTAGTTTTTGTATTAAAAACTAAAAGAATTATCAAAAATACAGTACAGTTGATTAAGTGGTCAATGACAAGAGAGAATATATAGTCGGTGGAAATTTAGACCGATCGAAGATTTCCAGTTTGAAGGACGACTTTTATCGAAGAAATTTTAACCTCTGGAAAGGAGTGACAGCTTTGAGTGTTTTGGGGAATGCAACAATTTCCAATCGAACAGGAAACTTAATTTTGATGAGACGAGAAGAGAACCTTTTAAGGTAGGTAGTTTTCTTGTTTATTTTCTCGTTTGATTACTCCTTCTTAAAATCTTGTGCACCAGTTGATGACAACAATTATGGAGCATGAGTACCTTTCGGCGTATCATTTCCTTGCAAGATTTAATATTTGTCAGTCAATAATTGTCTATAGTTGTAATTCTGATCATAGCGTGTGGTCTGCTTACTTTATGTATATTTGCTCCTATAATAGTTCAGTCATTCGGTAGAAATAAACAATTTTAGTATCTATCTTAGGTTTAAGTGTGATAATTTTGATTTTGTTAACCTTTTATTCTCGGACATACGCAAAAGGATGAAGGTATTTTTTTAGTTCGATACTCGTATGGATTGATGCTTGACATTTTGTGAGATGCTCTTGTGTCTGCAAATTTTTGTTAAAGTAAGGAATGTAGATTCAGCAGCAAGAATAACATGAAAAGTGTACGATAAAATAACTTTTTAACATAAATCAACTTTCAAATTCGAATGAAAGGCTAGTTATCGTCCCTAATAACGTGGTAAATAGAATTCAACTCATGTGTTTTGATTGGTCGAAGCACAGTGGTACCAGTGTGTACTTACATTGATAAGCCAGTATCGTTAATTTGGAATAAACTGTACGCCGCACATTTTAATTACGACAGATGGCCTTTGTCTGATGTAAGTTTTATCATGAGGGAATACATAAAGGAGCACTGGACCGAATAGTGAGAGCGTATTTTTGGGGTTCCCCAAAATCAAATGCTTATCTAGCATGCAACGGTATAGCAAATTTCTGGTTTATATGAATATTCAAATAACCTTTGCCCTCACGCTGTCTGGGCAATGGAGGTATGAAGGTCATTGCTCTTTTGTGGATGGTATATTAGTGAAATTTGCAAAAACAAGAGCCCTCACTTTTCGGTCTAGTGCTCCTTTAATGTAACCTAGATAAAGGAATGGCTGTATGGGTGGGTCTAAAATGTAATTCATGTAACACTCTAAAAAAAGCAAAGGTCAAAGTTGATCATAAGATGGTCAACTCTGCACCTAACTAACTTTTGTCAAAATTGAATGGCCATAACATGGTCAGATTTATTTATGGACAATTTGTGCAGATTTGACGATGGTGTGGTCAGTATTTAACCATTCTTTTTTTTAAAGTGAAAATAGATGAAAATGAACGCCTCTTTCATCATCCCAGGTCACACTGCCGCAACAAACCTTCTTTGCGGGACGAGGAGGAAAACAAAGAAATAACATGAGTTCTCTGCACCCATCCTACACTGTATGTTATGCCACAAAATATGAATGCAAAGCAAAATAAGTACGTCATGAACGTTATGAAGAAATAACAACAATTTACTTATCTTTTACAATTGAAGAATATGTATCAATTCATTCTTATTTATCATAGTAGAGAAGGAGGATTTCAATTCCCTCGATCTAGAGGGGGTAGGCGATCAATATTATGGGACCCCTTCAATCACATACACTCATACACACATACACCCACCCATACACACACACACACACGGATCTAGCAATATAGGGTCCTGCACTACAAGGTCCTCATACAAGTCTGGAGAGCACACTACAGGGCCTTGTGAGACTGCACTATGGGGTCCTCATTTTGTGTATGACTATACAAGTTGAAGCAATGCATTACATGGTCCTCAGTTTTTATCTTTTAAACTGTTTTCTTCATTTAATTGTACGGAATAGATTTATAGCTGAATGCTACACTGTCATGATATAAATACCATTTCTCAGTACACAAATTTATACAGGCATATATGATTGATCTTATTTAGTGTCTGTGATTTTGTTCTTTTGCACTGATGGAATGTTCCAAGATATTGTGCTAGTATTGTTGTTTTCCACTTGAAAGTTTCCTTTCAGAAATTTATCTTTAATCGGAAGTTTGTTTGAGATTGTTTCAACTTGGTATATTGTCAAGTTATAGTACTATTTGTCTACACTTTATTTCAACTCAAATCATTATCCTGTTATCAATTGTTTTTCTTCTCATTTTGATCTAAATCGGACATAGAGAGACATGTAAATAGCTTTCAGTATATAATACACTGATGTTTTTCAATGAAAGGAAAGGTATAGTCCCATAAAAACATTCAGAAGTGAACGCTGCCGTGCTGATAACGTCACTTCCGGTTTTCAATTTTCATATCAATTGCAAGAAAATCTGTGATGTTTTCGAAAACACATGTAAACCCCTATGCTTAATCCGGCAGATGTGTGATTGATAACATCACAAATTTATCGAATTCAATAAGGAAAAATTGAAAACCGAAACTGACGTTATCAGAACGGTTTACTTCTGAATGTATTACGGTACTATACATTTCCTTGAACATTACAAATTACAATCAAAAGAAATACAATAATCTTTTAAACACGAATCAAATGACAACAAGATTATTCGATTCAGGGTAAGCTTATTTTTGATAAAGTCAAATTGTCAATGCTAATATCACCTTTTGATTTAAATATTATACTCTCTTCACCAATAGTATGATTTTCTTTGTGTATGTTAAACTTGTATTCACAGCACTTTGGGGCCTGTGTAAGCCTCTCTAATGCACTGTGGGGTCTTCAATGAACATTAAAATTCCAATAATAAAGAGCTTCATTAATCTTATTAACATGAATCAAATTGCATAAACAAGATTGTATCATTCAGCTTAAAGTTTAAATCCCAAGGCAATGGTACTTGATGAAGATAAATGTTCGATATAATTATTTCTTTTGATGAGAATTCAATACATTTCTTGACTTTAAGTAGCATTTCCTTTGTGTATCTTAAACTTGTATTCAGGGCACTATGGGTCCGTGTGTAAATTTCCCTAATACACTATGGGGTCTTTAAGTCAATATTCTAAATTCAATATAAACATATACACAAAACTTAAATTGAATTAAATTGCAATAAACAAGATTATTCCAGATACTTAATCATAAAGGTAATGATATAAAAAGCAAATTTGAAATATTGATATCCTTTTTTTATTTTACTAATATTATCATTTCATTTGTGTATATTAAATTTGTATTCAAGGCACTATATGAGAAGTTTTTTAATTTGTAATCAATGAACATTAGAAATTGATGAATTACAATAACCATTAAATATAAACTAAATGAAAACAACAGATACAACAACTCTAAACCGTATGGTATTTTGAAAGACAAATTGTCAATGCAAATATCACCTTTTGATTAGAATATTATATTTTCTTGACCAATAGAATCATTTTCTTTGTGTATGTTAAACTTGTATTCAGAGCTCTATGGGGTCTGCATAAGTTTCTCTAATACACTATAAGGTTTTTCAATAAACATTAGAAATTGCAATAAAAAATGACTGCAAAAATTGATAGATATGAATGAAATTGTGATAACAAAATTATATAATTTAGGTTAAAACTTAAATCCCAAGGTTATGGCATTTGATGAAGACAAATTTTGATGGATTTACAGTATCACTTTTTAATTATAATTGTATATATTTATTTGACTTATAGTAGCATTTCCTTGGTTTATATTAAACTTGTATTCACGGCAGTATGGGACAATGTGCAAGTTTCTCTAATACACTATGGAGTCTTCCAGTCAATTTAATGAATTGCAATATAAACAATTACACAAAACGTTTAAATGATTAAATAACTATACTAACAAGATTAAATGATGCTGATATAGCCTAATTTTAAAGTTCATGATACATTGCGGAAATCAAATTTCAAAAGAAATCATTGTCTTTTAATGTGCATATCCTTTTTAATTCTCGAATATTATAATTTATTTTGTGTGTCTTAAACTTGTATTAATGGCAGTATGAGCCTTGTGCAAGTTTCTCCAATACACTATAGGGTCTTTCAGTCAATCTTATAAATTTCAATATAAACATTTAAACAAACCTTTAAATATAAATTAAATTGCTATACTTACAAGATCAAATGATGCAGATTAAGCTTAATTTTAGTGTAAACGATATAATGTTGAAGGATTTTTTCAAAGAATTCATTGCCTTTAATGGAATGGTGCATATCCTTTTTAATTTCACCAATAGTATAGTTTTATTTGTGTATCTCAAACTTGTATTCACACCACTATGGGGCCCTGTGTTAGTTTCTGTAATACACTGTGGGGTCATTCAATGAATATCAAAAATTACAAGTTTTAACATGAATCAAATTGCAATAGCAAGATTATATCACTGAGGCTGCAGGATAAACATTTAAACAAAACATTTATATATAAATTAAATTGCTATATTAACAAGATTAAATGAAGCAGAAATAGCTTAATTTTAAAGTTAATGATACATTGCTTAAAGCAAATTTCAAAAGAAGTCATTGTCTTTTAATGTACATATCCTTTTTAATTCTCCCAAATTATCATTTCCTTTGTTTGTCTTAAACTTGTATTCACGGCAGTATGGGGCCCTGTGCAAGTTTCTCTAATACACTATGGGGTCTTTCAGTCAAAATTATGAATTGCAATGTAAACAATTGTAAGAGATATTTACCCGCTCACGACCCATCTTGATCTTTTCTCCTTATGTCTCTTTAACCATACAGTTATTTACCAGCTTATATCCTAGCAGCATTAATATTCAGTGATTACTCCTCCTAGTGATATACTTATTCATTCATGCAAATTATCTCCTAATTCACCTATTTTATTCCTTATATGGACCATAATGATACCTCTTACAATGTACTTACTCACTATTCGAAGAAACATACTTGTGGTTGACCCATCCTTCACTGACCAGCCAATTCCTCACTTTCTCCCTTTGTTAATGTTTTTCACTTGGTTTTATGATACAGTAATGTTAACTTGGTTTTATAATTCTCCTAAGTAAAGTTGCATCTGCTTGTGATTTGGAGATTTTGAGTTAAAACATGATTTAAAGTGTTGAAATTAATTTGTGTTTGCTGTTTTTGTTATTAAGTGAAATATTCCATGTAGCTCCCCACCCTAGCCTCCATCCTGACGATGTGGAGTTAGAGGGGCTACATTTGGTGTCGGAAGTGGCCAAATGTAAAGTGATTACATTTGATGTCAGAAGTGGCCAAATGTAAAGTGATTACATTTGGTCATTTGGTAATTATCATATGTCATTTGGTTAACAAAACGTTTCTTTTAACTGAGGATGATACCTGATTTAACCAGTTGCTGATCCCGGATTTGTGATTGTTTTTTTTATGTGATGGTCCAACACCGCTATGAACTCAATGCTGTGGGAAGTGCGGACCACCCCTCAACGATTTAATTCATCGGTGGCCTTATATGCGCCCACAGTATTAGCCATGGTGCGTCAAGATTGAACATTCTTCACCAACATGCGTTTCTTTTAACTGTTTGTACTGTTCACCCTTTCTGTTCTTGCCAAAATTTTTGGAAGTTTCCACCGGTACCCAGCTCTGATGTCCGCCAACGGAGACGTATGATGCCGCCCAGACTGTGTGCCCTTGCACTTTAAAGCCCAGTAAGAATGCTGATCTTGAGGTTGACGGACTGACGCAGTGAATTTATATATATATATATATGAACTTAATGTGACATTTTGTAAATTTTGTGCCTTCTCATTACTGGGTATTGCTTATCTGTTTTCACTTTTCAATCTGGAACATTTGTAAGTTACATTTTCTCTTAATGATCTGCTGGTATGTGCGTGTGTGTAATGTGGGCAGTGAACCATTATTCTGAAGCACTGTATGTACAGCGGCTGGTCACATTGCCCGATATTGCCCCAAAATGGACACAACTCTAGTCATGCCGCGTCAAACTAGCAGGGTTCACTGTTGAGAACCATACAGTGGATTGTCTGTCACATGGCTTCTCCCTTCCATCACCTCTTACAGCGGAAAATAGGAACGAGCTGGTTGGGGACACCTAGTGGTGGATGCCAAAATAAATGGCATACCTGTTCAGGCCTTACTTGATACAGGATCAAAGGTCACAACCATTTCACAGGAATTCCTCTCTCAGCACGTCTGTCAGTACGTTGGGACTCGCAAGATACTTGATGTTCATTGGTTGAAAGTTACGCCAGCTAGTGGATCAGAGTTACCCATAAAGGGCTGCATTGAAATAGACATCGAGCTTCTTGGTAGAACATTTTCTGCAGTTCCCGTGCTGTTAGTCCCAAATGAAGCTGCAACAGGGGTACCAGTCCTTTTAGGGACGAACCTCAGTCAGGTCATTGAAATTTTAGGAATGTACGTCGAAACAATTTTTCCTATGAAAAAGACGTCCGAGTTTGGGAAAGGGTTGTAAAGGCGTGGAATACTAAAGTAGGTTCGGTTTCTGTTGATGGGCGGGTTGAATTTGCCAGGTCTGTAAGTAGACGGCCAATATATGTCCCTGCAGGAGAAGAAATTATCATTAAGGCAGTGTGTCGAACACCCCCAAAGCAGCAAAGAGAAACTTATTTGTTGGCCTAGTCGAACATTATGAGGTAAATAACCTTCCCCAGGGTGTTGTAGTAGCCCGTGGTTTTGTTTCTGTCACAGATGGGTGGGTGCACATCAGATTGTTCAATCTTGGTGACCGAGACATTAAGATATACAGACGCATGAGACTAGCCTCCGTATACGACATGCATTACGGAGACATCGACCATGACTACGAAATACAACCCATAGATTGGACAACCACCTACATACAAATGACCAACACCAACAAACAAAAAGACATTTTACACGCACTTGTTTGCACACTACAAACAGAACGGTCAGACTGTCTGAAGGACTTAGACATTAACGATAGTGGCCACACCAAACACCAGAGACGGATGGTATCACAATTACTGCTCAAACACTCTGACTTCTTTTCTAAAAATGACGATGACTATGGACAAACTTCTACAATAGTGCATATGATACCAACTGGAGATGCCAACGCTTTAGGCGCATACCCCTCACCTATTTAAAGAAGTAAAAACACATATCCATTCCCTCCTCCAAAAGGACTTCATTACGGAAAGTCCCTGGGCATCTCCTATTGTCCTTGTAAAAAAGAAAAATGGAAGCATACGTATGTGTGTAGACTGCAGAAAGCTAGATTGTAAGACCCGCAAAGATGCCTCCCCCTTCCCCGCATTGAAGAATCACTTGATGCCTTTGGTAATACAAAGGTATTTTCAACCTTGGATCTGGCAAGTGGTTACTTCCAAGTGACAGTTGATGACAAAGACAGGGAATAGACGGCATTTACCACGCCATTTGGGATGTTTGAGTTCAAACGCATGCTATTTGGGTTGTGTAATGCCCCTGCCACCTTCCAACGCTTGATGGAAAGGTGCCTCGGGGATCAAAACCTGGAAACACTGCTGATTTACTTAGATGTTATAATCGTATTTTCCGACGATTTTAAAAGTCACCTTGAAAGACTTGACACGGTCTTTTGTCGCTTGAGAGAACACGGCCTTAAGAGTCACCATCGAGGTTAATGTGGACCCCGGAATGCGAAAAGGCATTCACAGATCTTAAGGGCCGATTGACATCTGCCCCTGTCTTAGCGTGCGCAGATTTCACAAACTCCTTCCTCCTGTATACCGATGCAAACAACGACGGATTTGGTGCAGTTTTGGCACAGGTACAGGATGATGGCGTAGAAAGGGTTATCACATATGCTAGCAGGACCTGAGGGGTGCAGAAAAGAATGATGCAAACTACAGTGCATTTAAGCTTGAATTTTTGGCGCTCAAGTGCGCCGTAACTACCAAGTTCAAGGATTACCTGTTAGGGTCCAAATCACTCTACAGACAACAACCCCCTGGTCCACTTAGACACTGATCAGCTTACTGCAACGAGACAACGATGGATAACAGCCTTTGGCGAACTTTGGTTTTAAAATCAAGTGCCACCCAGGAAGGTCAAACAAAAACGCGGATGCTCTTTCCCGCAAGCCTGGTCCGACATGCGAGGTGCATGACGACACTTAACCTCACTTAACCAACTCATTCCGGCAATAACGCCACACGAAATTGGGCGTTTACAGGAGCAAGATGTCGTAATTGCCCGTGTTTTGCATTTTCATCACAGAGATGTTAAACCCACAGTTCCTGAGTTAACAGGTAAAGAAAAAGGAACCAGGAAATTGCTAAAAGAAAAACTATGTTTTCTTTCGATGGTGTTTTTTACCGGAAATGTTTTGATCCTATTCTTCTTAAAAAGGGTATCAATTAATCCTTCCAAGGTCGTTACAAGGAAAGGTTATCTAGAAGCTTTATGATGATGCAGGACATTTTGGTACTGAAAGGACACAAGAACATGGCATCGCAGATCGACGATTACTGCAAGAAATGTCAGACATGCTGTTTGCGAAAGACAACAGGGCAGAGGCGAGCGCCATTAGTGTCCATATACACATCACGCCTGTTAGAACTGATCACCATGGACTTTTTGAAGTTACCTCAGTCCTATGAAGGTTATGAGGATGTCCTTGTTATTACGGACCATTTCACAAAGTTAGCAGTTGCGGTACCTACTCGAGACCAAACAGCGGTAACAACTGCTAAGGCACTTTAGAGGAATTTCTTGCTGATTTATGGTTGCCCAGAGAAGGCCTTCACTCGGATCAGGGGGCTAATTTTGAATCTGCCGTAATTCAATAATTGTGCAAATTGCATAATATCAACAAAAGTAGAACAACACCATACCACCTAAAAGGTAATGGCCTTTGTGAGCGGTTCAACCGCATCCTCATTCAAATGAGTGGAAACATGTCGGATGAGAAGAAACGTCACTGGGTACTCCATCTCTCAGAATTGGCACATGCTTACAACACGTCATCACACAGTTCAACTGGTTTCAGCCCCTTTTTCCAATGTCTGGAAGGAATGCTCGTTTGCCGGTAGAATTGTTTCTACCAACAAATCAGTCTGATGGCCCGCAGAAGCCTTAGGTGCAAGAGCATTGGAGACGATTGCACTATGCGTACAAAGTTGTTGAAGGCAAAGTTGAAAAGGCTTCGCACGCCCAAAAGAAAGTTACAATTCAGCTTCAAAAGAGGTCCCTCTTCTACCCGGTGAAAGGGTTCTTGTTCGTAACCACAACCCAAACGACCCAAATAAAGTCAAAGATAAATGGGAACCTACACCATACATTATCATATGTCAACCCAAACCCCCTCAACCTATATACAAACTGTAGCAAGAAGGTGGTGACAAAGTAAAAATGCTTCATCGAAATGAAATCACCCTATGCATTTTCCCTTTTGGAGAGAATGACAACCTTGACGACTTTAACCACAACAGACCTGATACTACTACTCATGACCCCACAAATGGAGAAACTGACTTGACTCCTAGTCCTACCACTGATAACTTATTTCACTGACAAAATATCTTGTGTCCTTGACAGGGACACTAATCTTCCACCTTCTGAATCAAACTTTTTAATCCCAATTCTGTTACCTAATCAACTTCTGCTACATACAAACCGAAATGGAAACAACGCAGTTATCGATCCCCATCAGGATAATCCTACCCCTTTACTCAAGCCAACAGAGCAATCTATCTTAGAAAATGGAAACCTTAGAAGGTCGTCAAGGTCCAACAAGGATGTTCCTCCTGGTAGATTGCAGATTAATCAGATTAATGCTGTAGTTCAGACCGAAAACAATGGGAGTGATTGCTTCAGATCATTTATTCAGTGATGAAATTGGTTTGTTTTCTTCTTTTTATTGTCCTGTATGCTATTAAACTAATTTTGAACTTAATAAGCGCACTTGTTTGATTAATTTAACTTGAACTTCACTAGTTTGCTTTTAGTCATAGCTATATTATATATAGTCAGGTGATTTTCAGTTAAAATTTATGAGTTTTGAATATGATGTGAAATTGCAATTATGTGAATCCAAAGTAGTTACTTTGTGGTTGAAAATGAAATGCCATTTATGAAACTCCTTGTTAGGTATATATTTGTACCTTCTGTTATATTGTTATCCTGCTAAAAGGTGATTTTTCTTTTCCTTTACACGCTGCCTTTTCATGTTACAAGAATGTATTCCTTGTTTATCCTTTTAAGGGTCTGCACGGTAGTTATATGTAGCATTGGAAAAATTTAAGTGATCATCATTTGTTGAATTGTCAACATTATTCTTTTCATCATTTTTGTACTGCATTGAGGAGCAGAAGTTTGATTGATTTGATGCGTTTATCACCTTTGTTATTTGTGTTTGATTTTGCTTTGTTTCCTGTTTCTATACTGCGTATATTATTCTTGCTTATGTGCCATCTGTCCATGATGATTATATTCAATATTTAGTTTATACGATTTGTTATTAATGCATTTATGTATCCGTATTATTACATGTTTTTTTGCTCTTCACCATTGTCCTGAGGATGTGACAATATTCGGCGGGAGAGTTGTAAGAGATATTTTCCACCTCACGACCCATCTTTATCTTTTCTCGTTATGTCCCTTTAACCATACATTATTTACCAGCTTATATCCTAGCAGCAATATTATTCAGTGATTACTGCTCCTAGTGATATACTTATCAATTCATGCAAATTCTCTCCTCATTCGCCTATTTCATTCCTTATATGGATCATGATAATACCACTTACAATGTACTTACTCACTATTTAAAGAAAATACTTGTGGTTGACCTATCCTTCACTGACCAGCCAATTCCTCACTTTCTCCCTTTGTTAATTTGTTCACTAAACAATATAATGCTGAAAGCAAATTTCCAAAGAATTCATTGCCTTTTAATGTGAACATCCAAGTTTTTTATTTCACCAATAGTATAATTTTATTTTGTGATTATCTCGTGTATCTCAAATTTTTATTTACATCCACTATGGGGTCCTGTGTTAGTTTCTGTAATACTGTTGGGGTCTTTCAATGAACATCAGAAATTGCAAGTTTTAATATAAATCAAATTGCAATAACATAGATTATATTATTAAGTTTATAGCTTAAACCCTAAAGGTGATGACATTTATGATCAGGTTAAAGCTTAAATCTGATGAGGACAAATTTTTGATTAGTATATATTTCTTCACTTATAGTATCATTTCATTTTTGTCTTAAATGAGGATTTTATAAACTATTTTTTGTAAATCTTATAGTATTTAATCATTTACACAAAACTTTTAAATTGAATTAAATTCATTGACAAGATTATGTGATCTACATAAAGCAAATTTTAAAGTAAACAATATAATCTGAAAGCAAATCCAAAGAACACTTTTAATGTGAATATCCTTTTTATTTCCAATAGTATAATTTTATTTGTTATGAATTCAAATTTGTAAACATGGGGTCCTGTGCTACAAAATGTTTCAATGAAATCAGAAACGCCAGTGAATCAAACTGCAACAACAAGATTATATCATTAAGTTTATCAAACCCCAAGTTTATGGACTTGATGGGGACAAATTTTCCATGAATTATCTCTTTTGATGATAATTTTATATACTGTTTTGACTTATCATAGCATTGTGTAACTTAAAGCGTTGCATTTAGCACTATATCATAACCGAATTCTCTAATATACTATGGGGTCTTTCTGTCAATATCATGAATTGCAATATAAACAATTGCACAAAATGTTTAAATATGAATAATTTTTTTGCCCTATTAACAAAATTATGTGATCCAGATTAAACTTAACTTTAAAGTAAACGATATATTGCTGAAAGCAAATTTCCAAAGAATTCATTGCCGTTTTATGTGCATATCCTTTTTTATTTCTCCAATATTATCATTTCCTTTGTGTGTCTTAAACTTGTATTCAACGCAGGTCTTGTGTAGGTGTCTCTAATTGGGTTCTTTCAACAGAACATCTTTCAAATTTGAATCAAATTGTAAAAAGTGAGTGATGCGATCTACATTACATAAATATTGAGTAGCTTTAAAGGTTTTGGATTTAGTGACGTCAAAGTTTCTCCGAAAATATTTGCTTTTATTTAGCACATTATATTTTCTTGACAAATAGCATCATTGTATTTTGTGTACATTAAACTTGTATTCAGAGCACTATGGGGTCATGTGCAAGTTTTTATAATACACTATGGGGTCTCTTAATCAGTATTGTAAATTGCAATATTTCAACATTATTTGAAAATTATTTTAATTCATATATCATTGTCATAAAGTAGCCCCTTCTCACATGGGTCATATGTGGTACTTCTTGTATTTTGATTATTCATGTATCTGCTTATGTATTCCTCTTGTATTTAGGTATTTTCGTTTGCTTATTGTTGATGATGGTATTTTGTTTCTTAGCTTAGAATTTATTTAACTAGTATAGCTTTGATGGTGGATGGAATTAGCACAGGGCATCAACCTATACTTATTTATTACCTCATTAGTTATTGTGGTTCTCCTTTTACTATTTCAATGTCAGAATTGTTCACTTTGAGATAATTATCCCATCTGTCCTGATTTTGCCTGTAATCACTCAGCTGTGTCTCCTTCACTGACCACAGCCACGATGTCTCTGTACTGTATGGTCTGTCTCTTACTCAATGAGCAATTTATCATTGTCATGGGCTAAATACTTTGGTTTTGCTACATCTTCCTGACCCTGCCCTTTGTGTAATTTATCACTTATTTTGAGGTTTCCTTGAATCTATCTTCTCCTTGGCATTTCAGTTGGAGAAGTCACTTGTGATTGGCAGGCATGATGCTCATTTATCTTCCCTAGTAAATTTACCCAAAAGGGGTGGGTCTTAAATAAAGTGTCTGTTGCTGATTGGTTTTAAGTTTAACAAGTATTGATATGTGTGTGTGTCTGATTGGCCTAAAGTTATTTGGACCTAAAGTTATTAAGCGAGGGAGTAACATGGGAGTTAAGAGAGAGAAGAGAGAGTTCGTCATCAGACAGTGATGGCTTAAGCTTTTGAGTGGGAGTAAAATTGGTACATCGAACAGGGCAATAGATTAGAGCAATGCAATTTCTCGTGTTTGGAGTTTGATTTTGATTTACCGATAACATGTACTTGATGCCTATCTTGTATTATTTTACTGAAGTGGTGTTAACTCGGACTTAAAACTTTTTTGCTATCAACATATCACAGAGAGGTATTTTGAGAACTTTGTCAAACACGATTCCGCTTTTACTTGTTTCCATTCATGTATAAATGAATGGTGGCAGCGTACCACAAACTCGTAGGAGTTTGTATGGCCATCATATTTGTTCAAAAAGTATCACTTCGTCATGTATTTTAAACCTTTTTCTCTAATACAGTATGGGCAATTTCAATTATTATTATGAATTGCAATACAAACAGTTAGTAAAATGATTTAAATTTAAAACATATTGCAATAACCAGATTATATAATATACATAAAGATTAATTATCTATGTTTATGGGTGTGTTGGTGCATCATTACCAGTATAGATTTGAACCATTCATCCACTTTGAATGACATCAAGTCAAACACTCTAGATGCTGACCATTTATTCACTTTGGATGGCTACAAGCCAAGCTGACTGTAAATAACTATAATTATAATTACACACCAGTTACAATTTGTATGCACTTCTTTTTTATTTATTTTAGGAGAATGGCAAAGTTACAACATTACAAAAAGAGTCCCAGATTCATGATTTTTTTAATTTTGTGTAAATTCTGGTCTAGTTTCAGAATAGATGTACTTATATTTACACCTTTCTAAAGAGCTTTTTCTTAGATTTATTGGTAGGTATTGACATATTCATAGCTTAACTATTGGTTACAAACAACTAGTTTCCTAGAAAATATGCGAGAAATTCTCTACCATCGCCCCTGCGCTATAATTAATTTTCAGCAGATTTTGCCAAATGTGTTCAATTATACCTAAACCAATTTTTATACATAATTTTGTATTTATTTGACAAGACTGGATGAAATTCAAACAATATATCAAATAATTGGCACTTAGATTATTCGGAAATGACGGTTAAC
Organism: Chiridota heheva; assembly: GCA_020152595.1. Lineage (NCBI taxonomy): Eukaryota > Metazoa > Echinodermata > Holothuroidea > Apodida > Chiridotidae > Chiridota > Chiridota heheva. The sequence continues at coordinate 452,704 of JAIGNY010000843.1, forward strand.
ACGTCAAAAACGAGTCCCAGATTCAAAAGTGTTCATAATTTTGAATAAATTCTGCCTTAATTGTTTTATGTGGATGTAACTTATGATAAAACCTTCCCACAGAGTTTGTTTTGTAGATTATTTTTCTGAAATATTGGAAGGTATTGACTTATTCATAGCTTGAATACTGGTTACAAACAACTAGTTTCCTAGAAAATATAAAATAAATTCTCTTCTATTGACCCTGCGTCATTTTCAGCAGATTTTAAAGGAATAAGTCCAAAACACAGTTATAACATTATGTGAAATAATTTAAAGATCAATTAAATATTCTAAAAATGATGATTTTTAAACAGACATGTTAAAGTTGTGCATCATAGTTAGTTTCTTTGGTCACACTTTATTTTTGTAATAAATTTCTACCGTCAATGCAAACAAGAGACAATATATCATACAAGAAGATAAAGGAGAATAATGAAATTGTGGTACAGTACAACAAAAGGATGACTCCTTGAAGTATATAAACATGCATTATAAAAATATTTAAGTAACAGAAAATGAACGTGCTTTTCTCTATGGTGAATCTTCACCGGAAAAAAAATGGAGAAGGTGAATCTTGACCCTAAATTAGATATTCTAGAAATGACGGTGAAAAAAGAGTCCCAGATTCATGATTTTTCATAGTTTTGCACAAATTCTGTCTTGTTTCAGAATGGATATAACTTGACCCCTTCCCAAAGAGTTTTTTCTATACATTTATTTCTCTAAGATATTGGTAGGTATAATTGACTTTTAATGATGGTTCGTGATTATTATTATATAGGGATACTGTACGGGTACGTGGTCCAGAGTAGCTTCCGTGGAAAGCTATTTACGCAAGCTACAATAGGTATAGCGGCGATGATGACACGTCTTCAGTATGTCAATACGCAAACGGAAAATAGTAAGAAATTATCATTTTCAGTTGACGCTAAATCAACGTTAATGATTTGGATTCGATGCATTTCCGTCGTTTGATTGAAGAATTTCGACAAGGATTCACCCATCTGCAATAGTTTTTAGGCAAAGATTTAAATGACTTAAAAAATAAATTCCTTCAAGATTCACACCATCCCAAAAAAATTCGTTTAAATTTTGAACGTGCCGTAGGGGGGGGGTGGGGGGGGGGGAGTCTGTTAAGATGCCATTTTACCACTGCACTAGACCCAGCTACAATGACAGTTTTTTGACTGTGATAAGAGATTCATACATTTTTGGTTTGGTCCTGGGGCAAAAGTAATATCTGGCCACCCAACGTCAAATATCTTCCTACGCCTCTAACGCGATCACATGTATTTGTTTTTCTAGGTTTCATATCCAAATAAACAAGTATCACGTCAAAACAATATATATCTTTTTTTCTTCATTTTTTGCTGAGGGAGGGGGGGTGTGGTGGTAAGTTTGAAAGGAACCGAAGAGATTATTTACCAATTCACTCATTTTGAATTTCTGTCTTTCAGATCAGCCATTTAAAAAGTTTGTGCACCCCCCCCCCCCTCCCCCCACCTAAAATAATGCTCTGCGGCTCATGAGATAATCTGACTTCCCCAGTGCTTGTTAAACCTGAACCAACTAAAATCCACTTACCTACTTCAAAAAAAAGTCTCCCATAAAACAGTTAAATCTCACATTTATAATCAGTCAAATTAAAAACTTCCTAATGACAGAATGATGGCTTTGGGCAGTTGGGAAAAATACTGCAAATCCTCAGAAACATCACAGTTTTACCGCATTAGTTAACACATATATACTGACCTTAATGAGGCCAACTTTTTTTGTGCATTATGTTTAATAAAGCATAAGAGTTACATCGTAATTGCTTGTTTCTAATGTGAGATTTACATTGGAAATGATTTCAATTGATATTGTCTGTAAGGCTGTAAGGACAATACATTTCTCCTTCTGAATGACAGATTAGTTTAAATTTCAGGACAACTTAAGGTGAATAGCACTTTCTGTACAGTTCTATAAACGGCTTATTAAATATTTAAAACAAAAAGTTACAATAAGTGAAAAACATACCTTTCTGAAGAATGAAAGCTTGAGGCTTTCATTCATTGTATGGGATATTTAATCTATCACAAGAACACAATTAGCATGAATTTGAATTATTTTTGATAGAGAATTCCCAATCAATTACCTCTTTTCATTCCAAATTGAAATATGAACAATTGCAATTTTTAAGCTCAAGCCGAAACCGACAAAATTTCCCGAAAATCGAAGAAAATTTCCCTAAACCGGAGAAAACTGCCGAAAATCGAAGAAAGTTTAAGAAAATCGAAGGAAAATGCTTGATATTTAACCTTATCGATTTTTTCACACTTCATTTTCGTAATATGTATAGCATATTGTATACTCGTATATCATTTTACATACGGGATTTTTGCAGGGGGCCGAGAAAGTTGCTCCCTGACCCCTCACTGAATAGGGCACTGCTCAATTAAAGTCAAAATGTATATATATATATATATATATATATATATATATATATATATATATATATATATATATATATATATATATATATATATATATATATATATATATATATATATATATATATATATATATATATATATATATATATATATATATATATATATATATATATATATCTATATCTATATCTATATATATATATATATATATATATATATATATATATATATATATATATATATATATATATATATATAACAAAAGTTTTCAAAATGAAGTGCCTGACTTTTGCTTTTTTGTTTTGGGCTCACTAATTCTTTCTACGGACAGGGGTACATATGTATATGACGTTAAACGTACCCCCTTCCCCTCCGACTCTCCTCCCGCCACACACACACACACACACACACACTTCTCGAACGCTTCCTACACCCTTTGATTCATTTTGACAACGTAAGTATAAAACAAATTAAATTTGCTAGAAATCTTTAAACTTATTACCTAAGACTGATAGATCATGCTCTAGATGATATATTACTCGAGCTTACACCGTGTACACGTAAATACGTGTGCGCACTTGGAATGGATTTCGGCGCACTCGACACTGGAATGCGCGCGGACTTTTTACAAAATGCATTAAAAGATTCCATTTAGACGCATCACAAAGAACAACGTTGTCTCAGCGCACGTGAGCGTGTATGTATGAACGACTTACGATTTTGAGAAGAAGAAAAAACTCAGAAAAGAATACTTTGTCTTCCTCTCTTCAGTATGGCATATACACCCTAGTACCGTACTTGAACTCCCTCGCTCTGAATCTCTGATTTAAAATATGAACGAATCAATACGGCAAAATCACTTAAGCAAGGTCAATAGGCTTCAACGTGTGTTTTCAAAAAAAGTTGCCCAGATATTGTGGTCAAATTGATCGATTGATTTTCGGTATGAAGATATTTATATTTTAACCTGAAAAGCAGCACACGGAAACTTGAATTTGTTTTACCCCTTGAAAATATCGTAATAACTCAATTGCTACACGTTTTCTGTTAAAAAATAAAGTTTCGACACATTTTCTGCGAGCGTCTTAACAAAAAGGTAACAAGCACGAAGCATTATTTCCAACCAATAAGAAGATAGAACGCTTGCGTTTAGAAATTATTGACATATTTTGAGTGCGTATCTGCATCCTCTGTGCAGCTTTGAGCGTATGAACGCACAATTGTATGTGCGTGTTATTTATGTACGGCGCATACAATTTGTATGTATTAATATTAACAAAAGAACAAAGGCGTTGAGGTAGCCTAATTCGAATAGTTATAATAGTACGTAACGAACGCACATAGTGATTTTTTGTATCTGAGCCCGTTTCCCCCTACCTATTTCAAGTTGTACGCGAGCGTTCGGAACATTAGTTGCAATGCTATCGTCCTGTGCACAAGACACTAAATTTCTTTTAAAAAATTGACAATATTTACCATTCTTCACAAAGAATTCGGGAAATTTACAAAAACGTAAGTTAAAAAAAGTTGTTCAGCTTTATCTGTTTATGTCTGTATGGTTATATTAGGCAACAGTTAAGGGATTCGGTATTAATTTTCATGCTCTTTTGTGACCACTGTACTGTAAGAGAGATTATATATTAGTGATCGTGTCTAATAAATCCTACCAATGTTTTGTAAGTACCGTCACAATTTGATCTTTGGTCTATATAATCTGATAACTGTTTTACTAAAAATTGAATATACGGATAAGGAGATGTATATTGCCTAACATGTTAGCGTGTATTTGTGATATTTTTTACATCGACTAGTATCAGAAACAGTAATCAGGAAAATATGTAGCCCACACACTATTAATGCATTCGGCAATGTATTTATATGCATAACTGGAATTTGCAGAAATATCTGATAAGCTTTGAAAAAAGACAAAAAAAAAACATTCTTTATAATTGTTGGTGTTAAAACTCATATTTAATTTGATAATAACGTTGTCATATCTGAAAAGAGGATTAAGCTTAACACTGGTATATATGCTATTCAACCTTTTAGAATGAATCGTTTTAGACATGGAGCACTTAAGTCGACATCATATTAGGCCTAGGCTACTTCTTTTTGGTCAATATTGACCCCAAATAGTGTCATTACTGTTGATATAGCCCTAATTTGATCTTGAGATGATATCAATGTCTTAGAATTAAAAGTTAATAGAGGAAATTCAGGTCACTAAAATTTGCAAAAGGAAATATGTAAAATTTTCTGACATTGCTAACAGGGGTCTCGGAATTCGAACTCGGGGCAAGGGGGACACTGCAGTAAGGGGAATTTTCATTTTCAAAAAGGGGCACTTCTGACAGTTTTCGAAAAAGTTGAAGGACGCGCCACCCCCTCCCTCCCCCTCCCTTCACCTCGGTTGCTACACATATGCTTTGAGCATAGGCGGGATTCGGGGGAGCGAGGGATACTTTCCACCAGAATTTCCCCGCAATGTAAGTTTTGTGTGATTATTTTTGATAACTATAAAAGAAAAAAGTCAGATCTTCCCAAATTCAGAGTTGTCGGAAAATTGTTAAAACTGATAATTTCGGTATAGAGCTGAGTTAGCACGAAAAAGCGATAAAATAATGTACTGGCATCTTGAATTTATGATAATGATGATTAAATAGAGCGATGTCCAAACCAGATTAAATCAAGAAATGAAGGATATATGTAAAGTCCAAATATGACATAATTCTAGATAGAATGAATGGCAAAACAAGTAAGTTGCCTTCGTAGACGCGTTTCGACTAAACCGATATTTGGCAAGTCTCATCAGTAGCTGATAATTCAGAAGTAGTAGCTTTTTCATGCTACTAAGTGTTATCTAACATCTAATATAGTGTGATTATGAATAAGGTTAGGTTTAAGGGTGATAATCAACCGGATTTTTGCCGGTGTAATAGTAAAATTTGCCCCCCCTCCCTCCTGTAAATTTGGGCCCCGGTCCTTATTTCCTAAGGAATGTCTAGTGAATTTGGTCTCTCCGGACTGATTTTACAAGGTGATTTACGATTGTACGAGTGTGTCTGTACTGTTCCTTCTATTAATTTTGTGTACTGAAGTGATAAGCTAAAGCCGAAATTTGTAATGTTTATGTACGGAGTACAGCGCCGCTGTACTTGTAGAATTTGACCACAAAGAATGTACTGTTGTTGTTGGGTTTTTTTCTTCACAGAAATCATTCCATAGATAAAATTCGGCAGCCGCCTTACGCAAAGAGGTCAGCAGCAAAGACTGGACACTAATCACAATATAAACCTGATAACCCATGATGCTTAAGCTAAATCTCATAAGATCAAATCTGGATTTTTAAGATATGACAATACTGACACAACTCTCATAAAACTTTCTTTGTTTTTCTCCCCTGAGCAAATGTTCGAACTGAAGCTTTGAAAATCTGTTTTTTGTTTGTTTGCAAAACACCTCGCATCTTCGTCGGTCATCAAAGTTGTAGCCTATGAAATTACATCCTGTATTGATGAGCACGGACTGTTTTTTCTATGATGGAGGACCAAACTTACTGGATGGCTACGGTTTTATGGTCTGGGGACCAAATTTCCTAGGAAAGAAGGACCGGGGCCCAAGTTCCTAGCGGACCGTTTTTACTATGAAGGGGGACCAAATTTACTGGATGGCTACGGCTTTATTGGGCCGGGGGAAGGGGGAGGGGGAAGGGGGAATTACTGGAAGGGGGCAAAATCTACTTTTATACCGGCCCCCTACTCATGCATAAGATCTGTAAGAATGCCGATAATGGATTCGTCATCCGTATCAAGAGTGATGTTGCGCTTGTTATTAGAGTGTTCTGAACTAAAAGCAACTCGGATTAGAGAGTCACTTCAGTTTTCATCCCGTTTATAGGCAGTAAGGGAAGGAAAAGGGGGCGGGGGGAGAGGGGGGGGGGGCTCAGGAAATATGCGCGATAATGTGGGGTGATCACGGATTTTGTTCCAATGTTTTGTTAAAGCATTCTTTAAGTTCTTTGTTTTGATACAAGGTGTGTATTCGAGCTTAAAGATGAATGGAATTTCAGATGACTTTGCTTTAGGTGTTAATGCAGAGGCTCTATAAGTCTGTTTAATTTTCTTTGATATGTTATCAAAGTTTTCTGATGTATAGCCTCTGTGAATCAGTCGTACTCTAAATAATGCGACAGTTAAGGCAATATCATTCTCATTGTTATAGAGTCGCAAATGTCTTTGACCTTTGATAAAACCCTTCAAGCTTCGGGGTGGTAAGATGATGTATACTTAAAAAATATACTTATATGAATTTTCCGAAAATGAGCCAAATTTCCCAAAAATGAGCCAATTTTCCCAAAATTAGCCAAATGTCCCGAGAATGGAGCAAAATTGAACGAAAATTAGCACATTTTCCCGAAAATAAGCCAAATGTCCCGAAAATGAGCCAAATTTCCCCAAAGTGAGCCAAATTTCCCGAAAACGAGTCAATTTTTCCAAAAATGAGCGAAATTTTCCCAAAACGAGCCAAATTTCCCGAAAATGAGCCACATTTCCCGAAAATAAGCCAAATGTCCTGAAAAATAAGCCAAATTTCCTGAAAATGAGCCAAATTTTACGATCGGTATACAAAAGGAAATTATTATGTAACTACCTGAAAATGAAAAAAAAAAAATCCTGAAAAGTGTTGAAAATGGTCCGAAAACGAAGGAAAATTTTCACAAAAGTAAAAGATATTTCACAAAAATTGGGGATAATCCCAATAAGAGCAAGAACGTTAATTTAGAGATTTATGTGTCCACTAGTAGTCGGTGAATTTGTCAGGTCTTGCCCACCCTCCTCTGTCCCCACCCTGAGAGGAGACCCTTCCTACACCTTTCGCTTTGTTCTTTATTTCTGGTAAATAGTTCGGGAGCAATCCAAAAAACTGGGTACTTTGAAATACCCAAAAAGTGGGTACCTTTATGTATTACGTCATCGCACGAGCCTACATATTTGACTAGCCCACACAAAACATATGGGGTTTCTCATTTTCCGCTCCGGATTGTCCAAAATTGTTAATGGATAACCTGAAATTTTGTAAACAGATAGTAAATAGATATTCAAACCTTTTTGCCACTGTTTTTTGATATTCACGGTCGCCTTTTTGAGAAAATCAATAAAACAGATTATGGGCAGTCTGTTTTATTCATTTTCTTGAAAAGGCGACGATGAGTTTCAAAAAGCAGTGGCAAGAAGTTTTAAATATCTATTTACTATCCGTCTTTAAAATTTTAGAATATCCAGTGTAATTTTGGACAATCCGGAGCGGAAAATGAGAAACCCCATATGTTTAGTGTGGGCTAGTCAAATGTGTAGGCTCATGCGATGACGTGATACATCAAAGTACCCAATTTTTTTGGGTATTTTAAAGTACCCAGTTTTTCGGGTTGCTCCCGAACTGGTAAAGTAAATTTTCCCCAAGGTACTAGGCCATATGAAAATATACAAAAGTGAAAACACCTCAACAAGCTGACAAGACACCGCTACAAGAGACTATCGACAAATCCATTTTTGTTAGATACAAAAGAAAAAAAAAAAAAATATATTCATCTTTAGTAAACTAAGTAATTTGGTATCGGGAAGGGGGAGGAGGGCATATTAAAAATGTTAAAAAGTCAAAAATGTATCGAATAGTTTCTTTTTGTGTACCCCCGCCCCTTACAATTTCTTTAAAAAGGCACTGCACCCGTTAACATGTAAACTTATACTTAAAGGAGCACTAGACCTGAAAGTAAGGGCGCTCGTTTTTGCTAATTTCACAGATATGCTATCCACAAAAGATTGATTAACTTCATGCCTCCACAGCCCACAGCTAGACGACGTGAGGGAAAATGTCACTTGAATATTCATATTACCACGGCAACCAGAAAATTGCTATACCCTTGTGTGCTAGATAAGCATTTGATTTTTGGAGGTAAAGTACGCCCTCACTATCGGTTTAGCCCTCCTTTAATATGCGCTTTTATGTGGACATAAATTTTGAAATGAATAGGTCAGATAGGTGTCACGTAATTTCTGAACTACTGAAAGCTGTTGACAGATGAGTAGCCATACACACAGTGGTCACACGGATTCTTCTGAGAGTCTCTTACATAAATTATGTTTGATGGAATGAATACTTATGTAAGCATTTTAAAAGAGAGTGTTGTTTTTACCACAAAAAAAATAACTCGGTATTACTTCAAGTGTTGTATTTCACAACAAAAAGTGACACTATAACTGCTATCCGTGCTGTGTTGTTGTCATCTAACAGCCAGACAGTCTACATGGAAAGTATAGTATTGGACAAATACAATATGACAAGTGATATGAAGAAGCCAACTATATATGGAATGTTAAAAACAGTACATTTGAAAATGTTTTAATAAAGCAATACAACTCTGCTGACGAATTCCTTGCATCAGTCGATCATTGCAATAGTAAAGGTGGAAATATGGCTTTTCGCAAAGTTATCAAGAAAGCAGCCATGCAACAAGTATCCTGTAAAATAGTGTTGACATTATCATTAGTACACACCATTGATTCCATTGAATTATTGTCTGTCAGGTGAAAATACCTATATATGATCTATAGTCTATCGCTGTAATCTGGCAATATACAATTCAATTCCAACTGCCAGATGGCAACTTCCTGGTCAGCTGGTAGGTACTTCCCTGTTTAAACATGGCATGCAGTGCAGACTTTAGTATTGAAATTTGACGTTTAGTCAAATTTCCAGGTGAGGCCCTTTGAAAGCATTACTGCGCTGCCGCATGAGCAACAACAAAACACAGTAAGAGGATATTTACTGCTTGTCACAAATGTTGTTGAATTTGATCATGATTTGCTTTAAAAAAGAATTCATATTGTTACAAAATAATTGTTCATTCAAAATGATGTTGAAAGCGGGGGCGTAGGAAGGGTCCCCTCTCAAGGGACAAGACCCGAAAAATGTCAAAGTTTCTATATATTTATATCAACGTTCAATTACTCTTTAATCGGGTTATCTCACAATTTTGGAAATATCCTTCGATTCATTTCCGGAAATAGGCCTATTCCTTAGTTTTCGCCTTCTTCATTTCCAGGCAATTTTTTCAATTTTCAGAACATTTTCGGGAAATTTCATTCATTTCCGGGAAGTTTTTATCGATTTTCTTTAACTTTTGGAAAATGTTGCCAAATTAGACCGAAACTTCCAGATATGTTTACGAAATTTCCCCTCAATTTCGATTTTACCAATTTTTTCAATTTATTTTGTATTACTTCCCAATTTTCATCTTCTAACCGGGCAGGAAGCAAACAACCTGGGAGGTAAAATCTTCTCAGAAGGCATTTTTCCTTGCCCCTCACTTCCTACTCCTCTGGTTGAACGGTCACTCTCTGACCAACGGGATGATCCCCACCGCTCTCCATAAAGCCTTTCATTGCATGCAGGGGGAAAGAGCTCGAAGGAAAGAAATGCGCTTCAAAGTTAATAATTTTTCTTCTGAATTTTTCCGATTCTTCAAAACCTGCTTTTTCCTATAATTTCGTCAAAAAACGTTTTTTTTCTTCCTTTTTTTAACTTTCATAGAATTTCCAGGCACATGCGTAACCCGTTTCTTCTAATTTTTTTCTGATTCTTTAAAACCTGTTTTTTCCTATGAATAATGGCTGTTTTCGCCATTTCCATACACATGCGTACCCAATTGTCTCTCAACATGTTATGACTCAAATTATGTCATATGAATTGCCAAACTTGCCCTATTTGCATGAAGGCTTCCTTGGTACTAGTCCTATTCCAAAGGGTCATATACCAGTATATAAAATATATGACGTTAACCTGACAAACAGACCAAGTGAAATTGTATTTACATTATTTTTTAAAGATTTGTTATCATGTTTTTACCCTAATAACTTTTTTGCATCTGCAACAATTTTGTTATTAGGCTTATATTATTAAATTTAAGCTGTTTTAATCGATAAGATTGTTTAATAAAAATCATCCGAAATGTACAATTGTATTGGCTGGTTGTTCATTTCTTTCTTGTCTATCAAAAGCGTAATATAAATGTCGGAGTTTAACGCTTTTGAACCGACGCCATTTCGACGTCGATATGATTGTTTACCCGACTTCTATTGTTGGCCGAAAGGGCTATTGCGTATATTGCTTCAACGCGTTGTCAAAATCTCGGCAGAACGCGTTGTACAGATTTCGACAAAGCGTTGAAGCAGTGCGTTATGGCCCTTTCGGCCAACCATAAACGTCTTTCCGACGTCAAAAGGACGTCGATTTTTGACGTTTAACCGACGTTCAATCGACGTCAATGGGACGCCCAATTTCGACGTTCAACCAACGTCCATGGGACGTCGCAACCGACGTCGAACCGATTTACAAACGGACAAGTCGGGGACGTCGGCTGATTACAAGGATAATTTATGAGTGATTATCGTATAGTCAGACGTGATAGGGGTCGGTAATCCAAACGAGGCTTTTTGAACAAAGAAACTGATATAAGACAATATCCCCCAAAGTACTACAGCTGATTACATAACAATAATGGTTAGTGTACATGGTGTATTCAGTTCAGTTCATTGTGTGATACAGCTGTAATACAGCTGTACTGTGTCTCCCTTCTGAAGCCAAATTTGTACAAAGCGAAATTAGGCCGCCATGATGATCATTAAATTTGTGAAAATTGCATGCAAATTGTTGAATCTATCAGCCACATATCATGTTTTTAGATTCCCGGGAAATGTTCATGGTCCATACCCGTTTAGCTCACTCCAATATCTAATACAAATGATACTGTATCTTCGCACACGAAATAACAAATTTCTGAATCCCCTCACACAAGATCATTAATTCGTCATAATTGCTGTGTCTGTCGCTGTTTTGGAGAAATTAACAAAATTCAAGGAAATAGCATTCTTCAAAATAAATATTTTGTTCATTGTACGCCAGCCAAGATAGCGAAAAGACCTACCATGTAAACAATGGTGTCAGAATTAATGGGTTGTTAGTGTACAACAGTTGGCAAATCAAAATACTTTCCCATCATGCGGTCTAAAAGCAATACAGCCACCATTGAAGCGAATGACATACCATTGAAGCAAATAACACTGAATCAACCTGAAAATAACTACCATTACGCAAAACACCTAGATAAAGACTCTTTTATGATTTGTTCTTAATTGAATCAGAAATAGTGTTCTACTATTTTAATTGCATTGTACACCGCATCTAAAACCAATGCTGGAGCTATTTAGAGGATTTCACGAACACTCATTCACTGACATGCGCACTTAACTTTTCAAAAACACATCGACCTTTTCACATCCTCAGTTCAAAGAAAGTTTAGCGTGAAAGTATTATTAACACGCATAGCCCCTTAGGCCTATTAATAAGGACGGGATAAAGGGTTAATCGCAAATATTAAAAAATCAGTTCCATTGCCATTTTGATGCCAAAATGATGCGATTTTGGTTGGCCAAATAACTAAAGTGTTCAAAGCAAGTACAATTTTACTCCAGGTATTGCCCCGGTAATTCATACCCACTTCTTTGCAGGGAGTTCTTCCCCGGAGTTTTTTTTTTTTTATTTAGTCACAAAGATTGTAATGTTTTGACGCATTCAAGCAGGGAGATGACACACTTCCACTGACTGCAATTACAATTGGGTTTTTTTTTTTTTTTTTTGCTCACTTGCCAGAAAAAAAATTCTTCTGACACATTTTGTTCAACTCTCTTTATAATAAAAAAAATTGACAAATATTGTAAATTGGACTTTAAATGGATTTTTTTTATTTTAATTTTCAACGTTTGTAAATTCCTTCTAATTCCTACTTTAGTAAGTAGGTAATCACGCAGTATTAATTCCACAGTTTAAAAAATATATCAAAATTATTAGCTTGAACGTTTAAAATTATTTCAAAATTTTCAAGTTAGAGAATCAAGATGGCGGATTTCCGGCATGTACTCAACAATACTAATACTGCCGTGTACAGAAAAGGTAAATGTAATCAATGTGAAGGCTGAATCCTGTCGGTGGTAAATGTTATTTATAGCTCCTTAAAACAAACAATTCTTTGCAAAGTCTATCCTGATATTCTTATCATGGCATGTAATTTTTCTTTACTTTATGACAAAAGGGAACGAAAGAAGTGTACCCTTAAATTCAAATACGCCCAAATAGGTGTAATAATTCAACTTGATCCAGAGTTCCCAAACTCTCTGCCAAATTAAGGTACTCTGCTTTAACAGTCCGGTTCGTTATCCGATCGGGAGAACAGTTTTGTTCTCCCGATTGGTGGATCTTTTACAGAAGTATTCCATGATGCATCTATCCAAATTCAAAGTTTGTATAAGAATAACATAAGAATCATACTCGTTTCGATCGCGGGGAACTCAGCCACTGCAAAGGGTTCCAAATTTTCTTCATGATTTGAAATAATGGCATATGAATTATCTTTTCACCGTGCGCTTTTCACCCATTTTCGAGAAATTTGAAGAAAAGTGGTGACTTCCTATTATTTGTTACCGTTAGGCAGTCGCGTTTTGATAAAATTCAAAACTGTTACCGTTAGGCTGTCGAAGATAGAATGTGCTCTCATGTTGACTATGAATATTTTGACCTGAAAACATGAAGAAAAAATCTTCTTTTCTTAAATACTAAAAGTGTAGAATTCCAAACAATTTTCCCATACATATTAGGAAGAAACACTACGGTGTTTGCATACACTATGCATTGTAGGATTTCCTTTGTGTATGTCATACTAAATGCAATACCCATGGTTATAGGGTTGTTGATCTTTGAATGATTCACAAGCGGCTAGACTGCTAGAAGCACGACGGCAGAAAAACAACATGTGTGTCAAATTTAAAACAAAAACAAATATATCATGAAAACAAAGTTATTATTTCAGACAATTTCAATAATTGCATTCATGTCAGAAATCGTATATGAAGAAGGTAATAAAATACTATGCTACTACTAGTTTTAACTTTATCAGTTTATTCACCCTCTGATGAGTATTATTAACATTAAAATGAAATCATCAATATCATTTGGAATGTAATTATCTTGTAACTAAAGGATAAATCGCCTACGACAGTACGATATATTATTCTCATTTGAGAATGTGACCGTAACGGATGTTGAAATCGTTTGATTTCATGGTATTAATTGAAGAGATACTTCATAAAAAGTTCTGAGGGAGTTCAATTGATTTTTTACTTTTTCTTTAACAAAAATATTAAATTTCATGATGTTCTTTACTTAAATGCGTATATCTTCATAACAATTCCTCAAAGTGCTTGTAGCCTCTTATTTGCTTATAGATCGACAGGTCGAATGTCTGACATTTTGAAAGTAATGTTCCATCAAAGATGAAATCAGTATAGGCAGAATTAAGTCTTAAAGATTTAAGCTTGAGTCATTGCATAATTTATATATTTTCATAGGTTTAAATTGCTTAAAGTAAATCTGTTTATGGTAATTGGTATTTCAAGTGCATTTTCGGTAACATAAAAGATGATGAGAATACTGAAAGAGTTATTTGTTAAGTATCTTAAAATGATTCGAACTGGTTTTGGAGATAATATTGGTCAAATTGATTTTTCTTCTGGCAGACGTAATCGATGTGATTGATTTGTGTTTTTGCTTTTGAATTTTGTATCAACTCATCAAATCTGAGAAGAATTTATTTTGTTTCACATGCGTTTCTATTGTTTATTCTTCTTACTGGTAGAAAGAAGACTCATGGAAAGTACCGAACAAACAGCAGGTGATAGGAAACGGGAAGGCATGATTTGGTTCTTGGTACCATTAAAAACTTACCCTCAAAAATTGAATTTAAACTTAATCTTGCACACATTTTCTTGCTTGTTCACACAAGCTTTTCTTTCGACGGTTCCTAACAATTACGGGAGAAAGAAAAACGCTTTTCAGTTACATATTAATTGTATAACTGAAAGGATTAGTTCAGTGGTCAAGCATGTTTATCTTAAATGAAATAGGACTTCAAAAGAAACAAAATGGTGAAGAAAGCGTTTTATTCCGTTAAGGATATATTCAAGTTTATAGCTCTGTCTTATCCGTGTAGAAATGAAAGTCTACTATGGAAAGTTGGCGTCTTCATCCTAACATTCTTAACAATTGTTAATATATTTTAAAGAAAGAATATTTAATTTTTCACTATTTAAATTACTTTTCCTCGAACTTTCTTCAGATGGTATATTATAAGTACGCTTACTAGATTCAGTTTTACTACTTTTTTGACAAAGTATGATATAATACATAAAGACTTTGAGGAATCTGAGGCTATGACATCACAACTAGTCTGATTTCAGTCGTTTATAAAACAAATGATACCAAATTTGAAGCTTTGATGTTTCCTTAACGGAATAAGTTTTTTGAATGCTTTTTTCACTATCGTATTTTTTTGAAGTCTTCTTTGATATAATACAAACTTGCTTCACCCCTAAGCTATTCCTTTAACAGAATGAACATTCGAATATATTATAAAACATAGTTGTTTCAGGTTTTCCCTCTTTAAAATGACGAATCATTGTTCAAAGCAACACACTATCAACCGTTCGGGGATACTCTCGATCGAGGATTTTGTTGCTTGAATAGCAGGCACGTTGCTTAATTTAATAAGACAAATCATATAAGAAGCCATTATATTATTTTGGAAATGTATCATAATTATCTTTGTACCACTTACTAGTTTCCAGTGATATAGAAAACAAAATTCAAAAAGTCTGAACCTTCAATGCCCATTTAATTTAATGATATTTAGATTTCAAGATTTTCTGCCACAATCAGCCTAACTAATTTCAATTTTCTTTCAATATCTAAAATTCGGACTCATAGATTTCAAAAAAGGATCTGGATAATGTGAGAATTATTATCACGACTGATTTATGGCCAACTTTATGGTCGACAATTTTATAAAATAAAAAACTAATACAATTTTTTTATATGATAATTTTCTAGATTTATACTTTCAAATCATACTCCCTTTACAATATGTGTTAGGCTTGCGTTGAATAGTGGGAAGTAACTGTTAATACGCGTCCTCTATAGCTTTGAAAAAACACCAATCGAGGGCTTCTTCTGAACTGTCGATCAAGGGCATCTCCCAGACTGTTCAAACAAAATTATCTTGTGTTCTCATTGATGTTAACAGCTTACAGGCTTTGTTTGTATAGTGCTCGCATTTACTTTATGAAAATGTGGAAATACAAATTTGTTCGCCTCGTTAAGCTAATGTTTGTTCGATCGATAATACTCTTACTGCAAAAACAAAACAATTATTTACGATTAGTTATCATACTCACTGTCCTGGAACAAATATCATCATACATATCAGTATTACAACGAGTAGATGTTACAACATGTACATAAAATGATAAGTGGAAAATGCATCATACAAGTTTTAGTGTATACTCATGTTTTGTTTAGTAGGGACTTAAATTGGCTAGCAAATCTTGTAATTCCATGAAAATTATCGACAAACAGAAATCTAATCGTAACAACACAAACATGTGAGGTGTATTTACCAAAGTACGACAGCAAAATGTTTGCCAAATTAATCAATGATGCGGAAATTAAAACTCATTCTCATTAGAGTTCCTTTGTAATTAATGTGTATGCACGGAAGTTGATGGTGCCTATAACATTGCAAACATAGTTGAAAGAAATACATCCACAGGAACCATGTATATGCATATCTATAGTAAAATTGTTAGAATAACTTAATATTGTGTTGCTATGTACATAAATTGAGGATTTGCAAGCCACTTATTCCATTAAACGTGGAAATAAATAGATTTCAATTCAATGATTGGTTCAATTTTGATATGGTCGAATGAAATAAAAATGTAAATATAATGTTGATTGTTGAGATTTGATTTGACTTACTTCACTCCTCCCCGTTCCTCATATCCTCAAAATTCTTCGGATCCTCTTACCCATTCATATACCGCAGCTGTACCACTGCCTGTAGGTAGCTATAAAAGAATACAAGAAGTACACATTACTTTGTGAGGCTAAAATCGTATTCCAAATTAGATTACGATTTAGATATTTTTAGTGTAAAATTTGTTTTTCATTTACTCATAATTCTATCACCTTCTAAATGTGTATGTGTACAAGTATCACTTTCTTTGATAAACGTTATACTATCATATCGCTTTTCCATAGAAAATGATTGATGGAGTTGTCCTGTGCTTTTAATGTAAACACTGAAGTTCAGTTCCATGAAAACAGCTTTCTACATATCGTTAAAAAGTCAATTTGTTTTCCTTTCACACTTTGCATATACCTTCGTAATATAAACGCACCGAAGTGTCCACAATCTGTTACAATAAGTGTTTATACCCGTGAAAGGAGTAAACATAGATGATTGCATAGGGAACTGATTTGTTAATTTGATAATATATGGGATTTTCTTTAATCAACACATTGATTTAAATAATTCGAAACCTACAGTATTTTTGATCACGATAACATATTAAAACTAAAAAGCCAAATTTAACATGGATTATGCAGATTCACATTTAAGAACCTGGGAAACACAATGTTCTCCCATTTAAGTTTTTACAAAACAAAACATCTTTATGTACCTGAATGTGAGCTTTATGAGAGTGGAAACTAAAAGTCTTCATATTTCAAAGTTTCCCTATAGGACGATGATTTTCCTTGCAATATACAGTGGTAAATGTTTTGAGTAATTTCATTACGATGTTTAAAAACTTCAGCTAACTTCGCTATGGGACATACAATGCTTTACATCACCAATATATAGAAGCTTCTCAAGTACTTGTTAAAAAATAATCTTGATTGTCAGATTGTTGTCTCATAGCCGAATATTAAGTCCTGGTAAACTAATGACGATTTCTTAAGAGTAGCGTGTTTATTTTCTGGGCGAGATTAATTATTACGAGCTTTTGGGAGCAATTTAGCATAATTGATTGTAACTTGAAACTTTCGTGAAATTGTGTATAGCATATCAAATTCAATCAACGTGTTGGTGGGTGATTTTGGTTTTTGAAATAAAAAATAATCTTTTGATCAAATAAAGACACATAATGCTGGAAAGCTATTTCATACGGATCATGCTTTAATTAATACACATGCACTGACATGCCCCATGGAAATTTATCATTCGTTTGTTAAATGTAATACTGTTTATTTTGGATATATCGCGATAAACATTCTGATTTTTTTTAGAGAAAAAAGGCAATAGTGTTTATAAACAGGAATGCAACAACAAGCAAAATGTACCCCGATAAAGTTGAAACTTCCATGAGGCGGAAGGCAACATACAATTTAATTCGCGCCCATACGTTTAAAACATAGCCGTAGCTCTCAACTCTGCCGAAAAATGGCAATCATGGCACTGGTCTAATATTTTCTGTCCATAAAGACCGTTTCATTTCATTTGAAAACATTATAACTATTCGTTATAGGCAGACATATCCATACAATCCTTTTGCAACCGTTGTCAAAATATCGAATGCTGCCTCAATTGATAAAGATCGTCATTCAGTCATTGCATGCAATCAGTGCAAGAAATTGAATTGAGTTTGTTAGCTATTTGGATGCTGCATATATTGAAAAGCTTTCATAACTTTAAAAATGCAGAACTATTTACCTATTTAAATCATTTAAATACTCTCGCCATTTATGTCTGTCTCGATATGAGCGGATGAAAGGATTGTATATAAACTAAAGGGGTTGAAGATCCTGTATAAATAGAGTTTTATACCATCTATCTCTACAATTTAACCGGCAGCTTTCAGTCCTATTAGAAAATATCTTATTTTGTGTAAGCACCTATGAGTCAAGTTCAACCAAAAGAAATCTTAACCGTTTAAGTCAAAGAAATCCAATTTTCATTTTGTTCAAATAAGAGACATGAAAATATGTGCATTAAACAAAAATTCTGAGGCGTTTTTATCTGTTCTTGTTGATGTAATTCTGCTAGCAAAATAAGAAATAAAAGTATAATCAGCAGTGACATTTAATGTTTGAGTAGTTGGCAATAATTAAAATACTTCTTCTCGGAGGCTGAGAAACTTGCATCCCTTATACCTTTATAGGATTTCATACTTATCAAAGAATCACAAAATGATACTTATCGATTGTGTTTTGAATAACACTCGACATCTTTGATCATATTCACGACATTTGAATACTTCATGTTCTTCTTTGCCAGTTGATGCGTGTTATTAAGAATATATTTTTCTCTAAGTGAGCTTATTTTTTCTCGTGCATGACCGTCGGGCAATCCTTGGTCAAAGACCTTGAGAGCCTATGTGCGTTTATAAACTTTTATATTTGAATGTAAGACTGAATGGAATGAGCGTATTTCTAATTTCTTTGAATTTTTGTCATCTTCACCTTTGCTGCTGTAATCTTCTTGGAACTTATTCGTAAGATTTAGTTCCACTGTATAAGGCTTACATTATATGGTAATTTAAACTGTCATTATCATCATATCCACGAAGAGAAGACCTAACGATTAAATCATTTAAAAGGGTCCTTGTTTTTGACAGCTTATCAATAATGTTTTTAAATTTCATATCAAATATAAATTTTGAATGAATTTGATTATGTTCCCATTTTAAAGTTTCTAACTTCAATGACGGAAAAACCTTTAAAAAGCAAAAACTCTGATTATCTAACTTGAATTTGATAATGAAAAATGAAGTACGTAATACACTTTTGAAGAAAGAAAAAAAACAGTCATTTGTCATGTCAGTAACTTAACTCCGCTATATTGGGCGCGGAGAGGGGATGTGTCTGGGTTGTAAAATATGATAATCGTCCAAAATCAACTACCAATAGTTCAAAGTTGATGTATATTTTGTTGTGTTAATTACTATCTAAGTATATTAGTATATATTTTTCATTTTTGTACTTCTCTTTACATTTTTGTATTATTATTTTTTTAAGTCCACTTTTAAATCTGATCTACATGTATAAACGGATACTTTAGTTAAACTACCAAACTACCGGCTAAGGCGACTTGCTCTCTTTACGTGATCTTAGTAAAATTCCCATTGACGTAACGTAATCATAAGTTAAGATGGCGGCCTCCATGGATCGTATTGAATACAAAGCTCCAACTTCTTGTGTATTTCTTATTACACCAAAAGTTGCAGTTCTCCCGGGCCAGCAAGAGGACTTTGGTAAAAGGGTACCGATATTAATACACATTTAGGCGTATTATAATTAAAAACAATTATTTCGTAAGCACATAATGTTATCATAAGTTAAAATGGCGGCCTCCATGGATCGTAATGAATACAAAGCTCCAAGTTCTTGTGTATTT